>VWZT01010242.1:735846-749188 GCA_013397055.1 Pachycephala philippinensis | reverse complement strand
AACTCCAGAGCTAAAATATCTGCAGTGTGTTACAGAATCACAGAATGGTTTGGGTTGGAAAGGACCTTTAAGTATCTCCTAGTACAACCCACTTCCATGGGGCACACTTTCCACTAGGTCAGGTGGCCCAAAGTAAACAGTATCACCCTCAGTACAGACCCTTGATAGACACCACTGGTTACTGGCTGTCATTTAGACCTTGAGCCACTGGCTATAACCAATTCCTTATCCATCTATCAGTCCATCCATCAAATCCACAGCTTTCCAATTCAGATATTGGCTGTGCCTAAACAACTCCCTGTCTTCAGCATGTTTTAACATGTCTTCCAGGAGCATCCACTCCATGATCTTATCCAAAGATTTTATGTTGGAACAATAGGCTGATGAACAATAGCTTTGTGCCAAGATAAGCAAGCAACGTGTCACACATACAGTCAGGCTTTCCCATGCAGGAAGGCTGCTCAGGAAACTAAATCCTGCCTATGGAAACCAGTCCCATGATAAGAGCACTTTCTACATTAATGAGTGTGTGTTTTCAATTTAAATGAGTTTCCAACATGATCTGTATACAGAGAATTCCATGTCTGGATGTGTGTGTTTTATTTCATGGAAGAGGGAATGTCTAGGATGCACTTAAGTCTCCCCTAGCTCCTCACTCTGTGCATCATATTTTCCAAGTCTCTGCAGTGCAGCACACACTTGTCTGCCTGGGAGCAGGATGTGAGTGCTGCAAGAGTCAACTTAGGAAGTTCCAAACGTCACCCCGAGGGCTCCACTTAAAAGCAGTTTATCAGCACTTGCTTCACAAGGCTGCAGTTTGCACCAGTAAGTAAAACCCTTAGACTTAGCAGAGAAAAGGAAAAAAGGCAAAGTTTTACATTGAAACGAAGAGAACTATTTTCTGACTTCAATTCTCATTAGAAAAGCTTTGAGTCACTGCATGGTAAATGAAACCAAGAGTCTTTACTTTTGTAGAGTAAATCAGTCTGAACATGAATACATAACAACCCCTGAAAAGGCAGCAGTCACCAAGCATTTCACCTCTGCTTTCCTTTTGTTAATACTGATGTTTATTTTCTGCTCCTTTTGCTTCTCATTTCCCATCTGATGGTATGAAATCGAGCCGCGAGCATACAAATTACTGCTCTGGGGGGAGGGAAGTGCTGCCTTTACCTGCAGGCAAGCTGCACTAGTGACCTCCATGCAGAACACCAAGAACTTCGATACCTTGGGAGGTTCTGCGTTTCACACACAAAGCCCACACAAGCTCTCTCCAACTCCACTTCCAGGTTTGTGTCTTCTCCCCTAAATAAGTGTCTCACAAGAAAAGCATGCACAGGAAAAAAGGATGCTTGCCATTGACTTCAAGTGACAGAATTTACATCACTTTAAGAATCAAGAGATGGATTTGGTAAAATTAAGCGCACCTTCCAAAATGAAGATGAGGAAGCCAGATCTGTAGAGGAATTTAGGTGACTAATGCTCCATTGAATTCAAATCGTAACCCTGAATTCCACAAGAAATGGGTATTGGGAACTCACTTGCCAGGTTTACATTAGCCACTGTGGACACCCTTGTAAATTCACCACCACCCTGAGTGCAGGTTTGGGACTTACAGGAAGCAGGGTTTCAGAAGACTTGCCAAAATATTAATCTGCAGGTACTTATGAATTCAGGAAGCTTTGTGTCTAATTTATAATTTACACAGCATAACTACCACTCCTCACTACCTCTGAGGAATAAATCCACTGCAGCCAAAGGATCCGGGGGCTGCAGGAGTAGGAAAGGGCGGTATTGCACTGGGGAACCTCTCCTCAGACCTTCAAAGGTCACCAAAGACTAACAGCTCTGCCACTGGAAATGCCAGCAACATATGGGAGAAATACATATTTATTAAAAGAGAGATTGATTTTACTCTTCGAGACATATAGCTTTAAAAATAGGCAAGTGAGATCTCTTTGCTATGGTTCTAAAATAAAATAAATAAATCAGGCAGCAGCGTTTCAGCGCTATCCAGAGGCTGACAGCGTGATAATATATCTAACGGAGATAAAACCAGGAGCCAGAACAGATTGAAATTTATGGAAGTAAATTCTCAAAACTGCTTAAGCAGCTCAATCAGCTGAATTCCTTCCAGTGCCCATATGCCTTTGCCAACACTTAAGGATAACAGCACGAAACAGATACAGCAACTACTGGTCACTGCTTGTCAAATTCAGTTTCTGCTAAGCAGAGGCAAGACCGTGGTTTCAGCCTGTGTTCAAAATTGCTTTAGTTGAAGTGCTCTGGCTGAGAAATATGGAGATGTCATAATCCTTACAATAGGGGAAAAAAGCTATTTTCCTCTAGGTTGACTTCACTTCAATATTTAAACCACAGCATACAACAAACAGAATTCATCAGTAAATACTCAGCTAGCCACATAAGCTGAGTTTATTTTGTGCAAGTTCCAGCACTCTAACTGTGATTTACATATAGGGATGCCTCTGGCAGCCTATCCACTGACTTCAGAGCCTGTGCCTGAGGCTAAGAACTGGGGGAAAAGAAGGTGCTTTAGAGTAAAATCAATGCTTTCATACAAATAAGAGCATTTCACACTTGTGCAGCCATCTCTCTAATCCAAGTGGAATGCAAATGTCTGAACAGAAATGGTCCACCACACCTAGACTAAAGGGAGATATGAAGGATCAGAAAACCCCTTCCTCTTCATCTTCCCTTCCTGGGTAAGTACCAGGACAACCTTCTATCCCCAGGGAGCAGGAGAGGGCAGTATTTGTCACTAGATGTCTATAATCTCATAAAGCAAGTAAATAACAGCTCTTATCCATGGGTAAACCAAAAGGCCGAGGAACTTCTACAGGTAATTAGATTTCAGAGTGTAAAACCCTAAGGTAAGACAGAGAGTATTTACAACAGGTACCGAGGGTACTGTTCCTTCAACCCACCATCAGTTCACCAGGTCGTACTGGGTTTTACTGGATAGCCAGGAAAGACTCAAAGAGCCAAACTTCGCTTTTTTCTTCTTCAACTCCTTCTTTCATAAAAGCATTAGTTAGTAAAACCAGTCAATAAAGTTTCACAGAATGAAATGTATTCTAACTTTAAACATACTCCCTTTCTTTTTTTTAATACAGCTATGGATTAGTGCCCTTAGTCTAGAGCTATGTAAAAGTCTTCCAAATAAAATAAAACAGCGTGTTGGGCACTTAGTTCTCTCTGTCTAGAAAGGGAACAACATCTGGCTTACAAATTGTTAGGATTTTAAGTACAAGATGATACATTTATTTTCCAATCTATAGAGAAGAAAATCAAGCTCATTTCAAAGCACACAAATTTGAAATAATTTTTGTTCAAAACAAGTATAGACCCAAGCATCATAAGCCCATGGAGGATGGGCTTGGGCAAATACATACCATCCTCTTTAATCAAGGATACTTTCCAATGTTTTTTCACTAATTCTGAGCATTACACAGACACAGTACTGAAAAACTACATGGTTTGACCCTGAACTCATGATGCACCCAGAATTCCCACGGACTTCATAATGAATAATAATTGCAAGATCAAGCCATTAATCAAGACATCTAACGAAGAAGGAACACATCAGCTCAGCAGCAACCAATTGACTCATAATTGCTTCTTGTTTAATTTTCTCAAAAGAGGGAGGGAAAAGGAACACGATGTTGTTGCTTCACCCTATTCAGGATGAAACAAAGTTCCCTTCTTTGAAAGTTTCAGTGCTGAAACACTGAACAACCATAAGGAAAACCCCGTAAGAGACACGGCACCAGTACTAAAAATGTTGGGTTTTTTTCAGTCAGCTCCTACCCTGTGGTGATTATCTATGGGATAAATCTCAGTCCTTCGCTACTGCCATCCACTCTGCAGGGAGCAGGAAAGATTTGGAACTGATTCCTATCATTTTTAGGCTTCTAAGTGGCAGATATTTTCTAACATTTCATGCCATATCAATAGACATTACCATCTCTTTCCCATAGCAGTTCAAACAGTGTCTCTTTGTAAAATATGAAAGAGGATGCTAAATAAAGGGCACTGACTTTGAAGCTCCCAGTTGATTATTTGACCTAGCTAGCTGCTAGGAGAGGAATGAGGAAAAGGGCAGGGGACAGATGAGGCAAAGAGGGGGAGGCCAAAGCAGCAACAGCAACTCTGTGGTGTTAATGTTTGCTGGTTCTAACATAATTTTCAAATGCACACGTTTCCCAGCCAGGTCCAGCCCCTGGCACATCACTCATATTTGCTTCCCTGCCATCATTGTGTCTTGGCTAATTTTCCCCAGCAGACCAATGTGTCACACACAGAGTGACCCTACCTCATCAAAACTAACAGCAAGAACATATTTTAGCAATATCCCTAAGACAGACAAGTTGCCTATCAGGGTCTTGTAGGTGTTTCCTTCCTAAGCTCTCAAGGCCTACACATTTGTCTTCCACATGCCAAGAAGGGCAGAGGTTTCAATTCCTTCAGTTTGCAGAAGCCACAAGGTCAGTCCTGGAAAGAACACAGAATTTTGTCTCTTCCAGAAGAACTCACAGCACTGCACCTGAAGCTGCATCTGAAATCTGTCAGAAAGTGGGACCCAAAGTAAACTTCAGTGGGTCACTTGTTAAATGAGCTGTTGGTTAGCTCTTTCTTGCATAAGCATGTAAACCCAGAGGTTCTCCACGTAAGATCTGAAGCAGTTGGCTTGATCTGACAATCCCAAGAGACTTCAAAAGCCAATGTCCCTCTGCAAAGTCCTCCTGGTCCTACGCTGACAGAGAAAAGAGAAGCCCCCATTACATGACGAGGAGAGATGGCAGCAGGAATGATGTTTCTCACAAGTACCTCAGATTTGGGGTTTGCAAAGCCAGAACAATTCTGTTCTGACTTTTGAAGAACTCTGCAAAGCCATTTTGTTCCAGTCTGCAAAGCAGATGGAGAAGACTTTGGTGAGAAGCAAGATTTCTGTGTGCCAACAGTTGCTGGAACTACATTTATCACTACACAAAGATACATGGGAAGGTTTATTTATTTTATTTTTCTATGTGTCAGGGTCAACATAAATTACAGGACTAGTTTTTAAATGTTGCAAAAAATTAATAAGAGAGCCAAATAATCACCCAGGGGTTCCCCCAGAACCACACCCAGGACTTGTGCTTTTCAAGGGGTCAGCAGTGACCATAAGGATACCCCATCCACCCATTCTCTGATAGTGCAGTTTCATGGGCATTTGCAGCCAGAGTCTTTCCTGGTGGCACCTGAGCTCGATGGCACATTCAAAAGCAAGATTACAGAAGATGGAAGAGAGGATCAGATGAGGAAACAACATGTCACTGAAAATCCAAGCCCTTCCACTTAGCACTGCATAAACAGCTGGGAACATTTCCGCCATCTCCTGCTGAAATTGACCCAGTTGTTGCCACGAGAGCGAGTTCAAAATCATGGCTTTCATCTCTCTGTTACCCTAGGCGTCAGTCCATTTGTGCACATGGTTTCTATTACCCTGAGAGATTGGCTAACTCAAAACAGGGCAGCACGTCACCCTGTCACTTTTGTAGGCAAAAACACTAAAATAAACAGCATTAGGGTGAGTGTACACATACAGATTGCATGATACATATGCTATATACCACAACTGAAAGAAAAATTGAATCACACCTTTTTCCCCTCTTTTAGTTGTTCCACTGAACTGCAGGTCATTTGATTTAGACTTACAAACACAGAAGGGCTCTGGACAACATTTCATCATGCACAAAAGTATCTTGGTGCATATCTTCTAGCTACAAAAACACTTAAGTTGATTAAATGACTCACATCCACTGCACACAGCTCTGGAGCATTGAACAGCCATCCAAGACAAACTCAGCTCAAAGTTAATATTAGAACAAGCGATAAGAGTGGGCTGTGCTGCGGATGCCATCGAAGATTAGTGGTGGTTCAGACAGACTTTCTCACTTAAATGTCAAATCTTTTATCTAATCTGTGCCATGAGTGGCAGCCATCACTGCCAGGCTGCAGGACAGCCTGATCTACCACAACCAAACCATTCTGCTTGAGCAAAGGCCAGAGGTGCCTCCCTAACGCTACCTAAATCTCCAAATTCTACATCGGTTTTGTAAGAAGTGATGATGCACTCATCACGCTGTCTGCACGAGCCTGCAAGGCAGCTGTGAGAGGGTTTTGTTCCTCACCGCAGGATTTCAGTACTGCACCCCTTGTCAGGGGCCGCTGGAGTTCTGCTCTGGGCTCACACCAAAGATCCCCGAGCTGCACCTCAGTCTGAACCGTGGCCACAGCTCAGTGAAAGTGGCACAAGAGAGATATCTGGCGTGCTGGCACCTACCGTGCAGCCCCCAGGCAGATGTGTCTCTGCTAACTGCCTGCCTGGCTCAGTAAATGTTGATGTGAACTGACTGAGCTAACTGGGATGAAAACCTTACCAGCGACGAAGTTAAACACTTGTCTCATAAGCAGGCAGATAAAGGTTGGAGATGTAAAGTCAAAACCCTAGGGCTATCCAGGAGAATTTTTACCTGTCCAAATCTCTCTTTCTGGACTCTTCTCTCTCCATAAAAGGAAATTTCAGAAAAGATTACAGAAAGATTGGCCACCTTGAGAAAGATTGGCCTTTCCTTGCTTGAGCAAGGAAAGTTGTGTGTCTTCAAAACTGTCCTCACTTATTTCAAAATGTGAAATGTGACAAAAGATCATTTTTGGCACTAACTGTGCCACTGCTACTGGGCAGTTCAGGTCACTTGGCCCCCAGAGCAGTCCCATGAAACAATTTGAGCTGAAGACAGAAAACAGGAATGCTTTTTTCCTGACCTGCTACTGCAGTCATAAAGGATTCATTTTGTACATTTTGTCTCTCTGGGTTCAAGGAAATGATGGCACAACTGTAATGGCCACCACAGAGCAAGGCATCTGCAGAATAAATTACCACCTCGATCCCTGGGTCCCTTAGAAGAGAAGGCTTAAACACTCAGATTTATTTTTTTCCGTGCCACAGCTACCTAGAAAAACTTCTCTTGTCTTTATATGCCAAACGAAAGCCTTGAGCAGGTATTTGAAAGATTTTGAAAGAAATCTATGGTATTGGATATAAAGTCTCATAATGCTATAATGACTTTCTGAAGAATAATATTCCCCATCTGCTTCTCAAAAATTCACGAGGGAAGAACTATTTCAGGTAATAAAAAGTGTGTAAGAATCAAGGTTATTCTTAGTGATCATTTACCTCACAAGCTTGCAAGTGACATCATTGTCAGAAAAAACATTTACCATCTCCTCTTTATGGTATACTATAAACACATTTCATCTGCAGTTAAAATACAATGAAAGCCCAGTATTCCTATTGCTTGACTACTTGGAGAAGGATTCCTGTATTTGGGTACTTTCTGATACCTCAGCTGCCACTGTTTACAGGCAGAGCTGGCTAACACTCCCCAGATTTGGTTATCAGCTGATGAAAACTGCTTTCAATAAAAGTTTATTCTTTTATTCCAAGGACAATAACCTCGCTCAGTCTGTGCTGCTAGCCTGAATATTTGAGCAAAAACAGACCAAGGCTGTTCCCCAGGTACTAACAGACTGAAGCCATAAACTCCTATCCTGTGTTAATCTTACCAGATAAGCAACTTTGGGTCAGTTTATATTTGCTAAGAGACCTCCAAGTGCTGGAGAGAAAAAAGTTGTCAACTAGTGTCCCTTCCTCTGGGGTCCACTAAGTCATCACACAGAACAATTATGGTGGGGTCTGGTCTCTCTAGTGAGGTATTAAGCCAGGGCAAATATTGCTTATTATACTCTTAAAAGACCCCATTACCTCTCTTTATTCCATTGATGTTAGATCATTGTTCAGGCTAAATTCCAGGTTGGCTAATTACATTGTATCTGCCAGACTGCTTCTCTAATTGCAGAGCAGGTAAATGTAGCCAGAGGGACCTCAGGAGGTTGCCCTGAAGCACAGTGAAAAACATACCTAGACCTTCGCTGTGTGGATACCTACAGTTCACATTTTTCTAAGGAGTTTTTCCATTCCTTACCAACTGCAGAGTTAAAAGATTTTCCTAATATCTTGCCTGAAAATGAAGCCAGTTACTTCTTGTCCTACTTCCAGTGGACCTAGGGAACAATCGGTCATTACGTCCTTCAAAAAACCTTATTTTTTAGTTTGAAGAGCCTTGGCACATTCCCTCAGAACCTACTTTTCCCCATTCAAAACAAGCATCAGTACTTCAGGCTTTCCCTGCAGGCTTGCCTTCCTACATCTCTTAATACCTTTTTCCTCTGAATGAGACTCTCTCCAGTTTGTCTATCTGTTACTAAAGGAGGCACCCAGAGGTAACACACTCCAAGGAATAACCAATATCCATCTCCTCAGCTTTGCACTCCTCTGGAGCAGCATCCCACGTGCCACTCGCATCCCTGAAAGCCAGGCTGTTATTCACTCCTCCAGCACTTAGGGAGGAGTGCACACTTTACTGTGCACTGTGAAGCTCATCCTGCCTGGGACACAGGTGGAGACACCGGAATAATCTTTGGAGATCCAAGGGGCCGCTTTAACCCATGTGGCTCCTTTGGTTTGGCTCAGCCAGGGCAAATCCGCTCCTGCAAACACGGACTGATGGGACTCCCTGCACAGCTCCCAAAGCCCTGTCATCAAAACTCTGGTGTGATGGTAAAACATTGCTCCAGGCACGCAGAATGAATAAACTTACACAAGTCAAGTCTTGATCCAAAACAGAGAAGCTATTACACCATGGGATGTGGAAAGACAGATGGATAAATTTAACTTCAGAAAGACAGACGGATCAACTTAACTTCAGAATAACCAAGTTTTCTTCAAGAATTTTGGCTCTTCCTCATGAAGAGGCAGAGTAACTTCCTATAAAAGCAGCACCCAAAACTTACCATACTTTTAAAGATGTGAAGCCAGCTTGAAAACACTATGTATGCAATTAGGCAATGAAAACATCTGATACATTTTTTTAACCAGATTTCTAGAAGAATTAAAAAAGGACTCTTGGCATAAGCCCTACATATCACTGACAAATATATATGGCATTGTCATTCTAAAGTTAAAACCCGAATGTAAATTTAAGTAAAATCTTAGCAACAGTGTAATGCTAAATCAAATGATGTTATTTTGAGCCTGCCATATTACTAAGTTCCAAACAGTTATTCCACATTATTTCAAAGATATCACTCCAAAATAATTTGCAGACAATTAAAGATGAGACTGTTATCAGTCATCACTGCAGAGAAGCAGTAATCTCTTGGAAATAGTTCCTATTTAAAGAAAACCAAAACCTTCAATCCAACAAGAAACAGCGAAAGACAATTAGTCTGCATTTATAATGAACCAAAAGACAAATGTATACAAGTGTAAGTAACACCTAAAAACATACAATCTCAAAAGAGTTTTTGGTTTTAGGCAATAATACATCATGTTTTAAAATATGTTATAATCCCAGGCAAAGTACAAACAGGCCCAGCAGCAAGATCTTATTCTTTGTTTTTAATCACTGAAGGTAAATAGTTTTATATTCCTAGATATGACATGAAAGAGCATCCAAAATAACATCAGGTTAACTTTGGCAGCGTACCACACTCCCCACCTCCATGGAAATAAATCTGCCCAGAAGGCAAGGAATTCCAGCTTTTCTCAACCAGACTCTTGAAGAGGGCCCCTCCCAAATTCAGTGCACAAGAGCCAACATAACCTTGTTATTGCAATTATTGTGACAAGAATTTGCTGTTACTTCAAATTCCAAATGCAATATTTTTTTTCCTTTTGCCATGGCACCCTGGAATAACCTTTTAAAATACACCTCACATGTCCACAGCGCTCTGTGGGTGCACACCCTGCTAATACCTATTTCAGGAGCAGGTACACCTGGCAGAATCTCTGTGTTTCCATGTAGCTGGAGTTTTTATCTGCTTCATGTGTCACCAGGTCAGTGCTTAACACAACCAGAGCTTAGAATCACAGTTTATAAACATAATTTTATTAGCAAGAATGCAGGTTTAAGTGCTCCACCAAATATAAGTGGGATTATGAACTTCCATTTGCTTTACACTTGCAGCACAACAAAACTCTTCCCATTCTTCAGATGACCATCATATGCTGTCAGTGCCAAATCTTGCTTGTTATTTGTCTGCAAGAGCAGCAGCGTCTGCTCTTTGGTAGACTCAGCTGGGAGCAGAACAGCTGGGAGCAGCACAGCTCCCTAAAGCACCAGAACAGGCAGCTCCAGCAGCTCCCAGAGATGTCACATATCTAAGTTACTTTATTCCCTGCTGCTTTCAGTTAACATTTTTTATGTATGCATCTTTAGGCACAAACAGAAGCTTGGAAACTTGGTGGTCAAACCCTCCCATCTGCTGCACAGCCATGGTCTCTGCTGACAATGCCTCACCAGTGGTCAGGAAAAGCACAGGCAGTTTCCTGCAGACTTAGGGGCCATTTATGGACAAATCTCCATCTTTCCCATCCTGTCTGGGTCTTTTTTTTTTTTTCCCTTTTGGTGGTGTTGGTTGCTTGACTGCAGTCGTGCTTGGGAAATAAATAACCCAACCCTGCTTCAGGAAACTTTAAAGTGATTCAAAGCAGGCACCAAACAATTTCCTTGTGTGCTTTTGCAATTTATTTTTTTATACAGCCACAAAGTAGGATATTCAACTTCATCTGTGGAAACACTCTGTTTGTCAGTCTTCTGCATTAATTCAGTGATGTAAGTGTGAGCAGAGTTATAACCTAGAGGCACTAGGCAAACAGAGCAAAGTCTGCCCTCGCTGGATTTTCCTTGCTGCCATCCTGCTGGCTCACACATCTCAACATAGTCCAACACCATCCCTATAAACAGCAGGAGAGAAAAAACTCCCATACCTGAAAGTGTCTGCAGGCTTTAGAAATGGACTGGCAATAGTTTATGGACAGACAGAAGACACTGGAAACACATAAAAGCCACAGCGAAAAGCAATCCCAACCCAGATCTGTGCAAGGAGGCTGTACCTCTCCTCCAGGCAGCATTTACACACAGCAGTACAGCACACTGGCAGCAGTTGCAACCTGATGCCTTTCTCCAGAGCTGCTGGTAGAAGCCACAGACCACCAATTTAAGCAGCCCTTTTTGGTAAATGCTCCCATCTTGTCTTACAATAGTCTGATGTGAAATACCGTGTCTCCCGATATTAAAAAAAAAAAAATTAAAAATCACCATTAAAATTTTTTTTAGCTATTGTCCTTCTTCTCATGAAAAAATGGCAGACCTCAGACCACTTTCACTTTATTTTACCATTACTTTCCCCCCTATATTTTTATTTAACAACTCTATTTCAAAACCAGAAATCCCTGGAAGTTCAGTCCTGCTATCCCCAAAATCCTATCTTTACTTTAAGTAGATTTTTCTTAGACTGAAGCAACATATTCAAGTCAAACAGCTGAACACAGAAGGCACTTGATGGTCTCAAACCTAACCCAGCAACAACTCCACCCTCTATTATATACACTAATATTTTTCCCTTGACTTAACTGAGGGATTCAAATGAGACCTCAGCAGCAACGTGCCCAACACCACAAACCACAGCGGGGATGTTTCTTTCACACACTTCACCTGGAGATGCACCAAAACACACTTGGGCTTTCCAGAGCCTCAAGCTCTCCAACACCGCAAGGTGCCACCAGTTCTTAGGTAAAATGAGCAGCCTCTCCTCTACTTCCCCACTAGGACTTCCTCAAAAATCATTAACTAAATTAGGATATGCATTACTTTCACCTCTTGTTTTCTGACTCCATTCTTAGCATATTTCCAAGAAACTCTCTGAATCCACAGGATTACAGGCTTTTTTCCCCATTAATGCTGAAATTCTTCCATAATTAGAACCATTTAAAAGCTGGGCTTTAGGATAATGCCAGGTAACAGAGCATCAACAACAAAAATCACAAAAACTGATACTGCAAGACCTAGGTGGTACCAATACCACAGCACAACAGAACATCACTTAGTCATTATTCTGAACAAATATGTGGCAATGTTGTTCCTCATCACTGCCACAGTGGTGAAGGAAGCAAGGGATTACCTCATTTCTTCTAAACCTTTCAGGAACCCAGAGGCAGAAAGTAGCACTTTGTTTTTTCCATCAGTTTCCCAGATGAGCTGAACCTAGAAATCAATCTATACATGAGTTCACTGTCATCTCCTCATGAAATAAAAAATTAATTACTGGGGCAGAACAGGCAAAGAAAAGAAAGCAGATTTGCAGCTGAGACCCCACAATCACAGAACATCTGGTCGGATGGTGGTTTGGATGTTAGCAAGTAGTCTTTTCATCAAGGGAGTAAGGACAAACTTTAGCCATTCTGCAGAAAACTGGTTTTATTCTTGTTGAGGCAAATAGCAGAAATAGTTATTTACTTTGACCAGGAAGGTGGCTTCCTCTGTTGCAAAATCCCATGTGCTCTTCCTCATGATCATTCCAGCTTCTGTAAGAACCTGCACATCTCTGCACAGACCATCACTACTGCACCCTGACAGCAGGACCCGAAAGTACATGACAAACTACTCCTTCACCGCCCTCAAAGCTGGCTCTTCTCCCCCTGAAAGACTGAAAAGAAAACTCCACAAAATACATATTTGAATCTCTAAGCAGTTCCTGAGAGCGTGGCAACTGCCAAAACCAAGGAGCATACGGAGATCACTGAAGAAGGCAACATCCCGCTACCGGCCACACACGCAGCTGGGGGGTGAATGTACACTGGCACTCCTCACTCCTGCCGAGCTCCAGATCCTCCCTTCCCCAAAAGGCTTTACAGTCATTGCCACGTGGGAACCTAGTTACAGGTTCATTTACCAGCTCATTCACTAACTCACTAATTCTCACGCAGACCAGGTCTTAGAACCATTTCTTGATGGCCTTTCGTGAATGCAATGACACTCGGATGCCAAGAACGCCAAGGGCCGTGGTCTTTGCCCAAGTTTGACCCTGTTGGGGATGCATCAGCCTGCGGAGCCCGCCTGGTGACCCGGGGTCACTGTCACTTTCTCAGATCGAGCTCTCACCTTGTCCAGCCCCGCTCCAGCACACTCCCCCTTCCCTGCAGCTGAGCAGCACTGCTCAAAAAGTCGCTTGACCACTTCCCAAGAAGTCGTCATCACATCACACCACCTGGCTTCACCACCGCCCTCCCGGCCGCCTCTTCTCAGGTACCTGCCCCCTCTCCGCCCCGGGTGCCCGCTCACCCTCAGCCCCTCGCAGGGAGCCGGGGTCGCCTGTCGCGACACGGGGGCCGCTCCCCCGAGCCCGCCCTACCTTCCTGCGGCGGCCGTCCGGGGGC
>VWZT01010242.1:672975-735575 GCA_013397055.1 Pachycephala philippinensis | reverse complement strand
CGCCCGCAGGCGGCCCGAGGGATGCTCGGCGGGGGCAGTGCCCGGTACGAAGGTGGGGCCGCTGTGTAGCCACAGGTGCGTGTCAGCGAGCCTGGGAGAGGACACAACACCCCCCGTCCTAACTATTGTGTCGGCCCGTCTCTATAGCATGGAAGTGTGCTAACTTGTTAATGTACGCATTAGTTCACATTATACACTGTGATGTCGCGAGGTAGTGAAATTTTACTGGAGACTTGGGGATTGTTCATGTTGAAGTCGAAAAAAAGGACAGCCCGGCCCTGGAAGTAAGGACTTTGCTTCTTGTAAGGTTAGAGCTGCCTGTGGAGGATAAAGTGTTTTGGACAGCCAAGATAACACCAGCATCCTAGCTCCTCTGACACGTCTTTGAAAACCCTCCCCAGTATCGTCTGGCAGTACAGATAAGTAACTCCAGCAAGGTTGACTCCAGGGACGTCTGGATCAATAGACAAGCAGCAAGCATGCTGTAAATACAGACCTGCTTTGGAAAGTTTTACTGTGATTAGTAACTAGTGGTGTGGCTGTTAGTGACCACTTAAATCATGCTGGACCTGAACGTTTGAAGGGTGTGAGAAGCCTGTGTGAAGCATCCATTGTGGTGCCCTAATTTGGCTGCAACACCTCGTGCTTATGAGTAACTCTTTTAAGCCTATACTTTGCCTCCTAGCCTCTCTCCTGGGTAGTCACACAATCCTGCTGATTTTCACAACACATCCTTGGTTTCACGTGTGAAGGACTGGATCTGCATGAGCTGAGAGGCAGTGCAGATGTCCTGCTCATCTCAGTGGGAGCACACAAGGCCCTGCATTTGTTTTGCAATGGGGACACACTATGAAGAACTATAAAGTGCCCAGCTGGGCTTTGGTCCTAAGCCACAACACTAACCCATGGCCAAGGCATGAGCAGGGAGCAGTAGCTGGTGGGGTTTTCTGGAGCAGGAGCGTAGGTGGGGAGCAGGGTCAATGACAGGAGCAAGCTCTGTGGGAACAGGGACGGGGGTGATGGCAACCAATTTGCAGCTCAGTGAGTAATAAATACGTTCCCAGATGGGATATGCAGGACATGGATGCATGACTACTCCCCGTTTCTTTGCCAAGTAGGGAAGGGGGGCTATGACCCTTGTCTCCTGTGAGCAGTACTGTGCTTCCAGTGTCCTCTCCTCGGCAGCAGGCTGCACTACTCCTCTCTGACCTCTCCTGTCTCTTCACAGCCTGGAGCAGAGCCAGAGCTGGCTGCTGCTGGGGGAGCAGGTCAGAGAGGAGCACTGGCAGAAGTGGAGCGTGCCAGCAGCCAAGCAACCAGACCTGCTGGCAGCAGGATGGAAGAGCTGCATGTAGGAAGATAAGGGAGGCAGCAATGATCTGTCTGGAAAAGTGGGATTTCAGTGTGGCTCCAAGCATAGATGCATGGCAGGTGAGGTGCATGATTCCTGCCATTTAAACATTGCTGTTCTCTTTTTTTTAGGTAAACTGTCTTTCTGAATTAGGTTAAAGCAATTCCATGGTCATTTTTAAACACCCTAAATGTAGACTCCTCTTGGAAGAGTGTGTCAGTCCTACCTGCCATTCCTGTAGCAGCAGGGTGGCTCCTTTGTCATAAACTAACTCAAAAAACCACTATATGGAGCAGTTTCCTAATAGACCTGGACACCTCTGTTGGTACCATCCTATTTTTTGATCAGCTTGCAGCCAACATGGGACAGCCTCAGGTGTTTGCCACAGGGAAGTGAATTGGCTCTGGAAGTGGATCTTTCTGACAACCTCACGCTCTTCCTGTTTCCACCCCACTTTGGTGGCTTGTGAATGGATCAGACAAGCCCTGGTGCTCGTGCAAGGAAGGAACACATTTGTGAGGGCAAAGGGAGAGTGTAACTGCACCAATCATGACTGACATCAACTTAAGAGACAGGCACTTGGCTCCATCCGTGAGCATCACCTGGAGTTCATCAGCAGAAGGTCACTTGGGCTGTCACGGGGCTGCCTGTGCATCACTTTGCTCCTCCGTGTGAAATAGCAACTTTCATATGGAGGACAGGAGTAATGCTGCAGCTCAGACAAGAGAGGTTTTAGATATACATCAAAAACATTAAATGCATGGGTATTTCACAAAATTTTTAGCAGAAATGTTGTTTTAAGCTCTCAGCACCTAGTCAATAAATATTGGTATGTGAAGGTCCTATTAAAATAGAAATTTGTGTGTGTATGGTTATGGAGAAAATCTTGAAGGCAGGTTGACTCCAAAAGGATAAAGTGCAGAAATACATTTTAAAACTCTCTCTTGAAGTTTAATCCTTGAGAAATCAAAGCTTTCCTAAAAGCTTGAACAATGCATACTCAGATAAAAGAGGTCTGCCTGAGTAGAATAGAAACCACAAGGTCTTTCTTGGTTTTAGCATCAGAGGTTCGTTTATTCTTCTCTCATTGTGTAGTTTCAGCAAAAAGCTCAAATACTTGAATCCAGCCACTCTTCTTGTCATCACTGAGTTGTAAGTGCTGACCTTGTGCAATATATTCCCTTCCTTAGAAAGCTGATAAGCCCCAGTTTGTGGGCATGCTAGGAGTGGTCCTGAAAAAAAACAGTTCACTAATTTAACATAGTGTTTTCCTTTTGTGTTTTAACAAACAACTGAATTTCTCGTGCTTCCTCCCCACCCCCCTGCCCTGCAATTTCTTATGAATGTAAGTCTGCCTGTTAAAAACACAACAGAGGGTTTTTAAAGATAGAGAATAAGATAACAATGATAGAGAATGATCTCAGGAAATCTCAGGGACAATGAGAAATCTTATCAGGATTAGCATGAGAATCAGTGAGAATTACGATAGTCTCTTAAACAGTCTCATTTCTCCATTTTAACAAGTGTATTATAAATCAATTCCTCCCCCAGGAACTGGCTGCAAAGATATGTGTGTGAGCAAAGCCTGTTGAGAAGAAGACCAAATTGAAATTGTAGTGTAATGCATGAAACTCCAGTCCAGTTGGAGGATGGGCCTTTCTGAGGTGATTGCTGGGAAATACAGCTTCTGCAAAGTTTCACATCTTTTGCAAAACATGCTCGCTCTTTGAGTCAGGCAGCAAATAACCTCCCCTCCTTGCTCTCCTAAAGCAAGATGGATGGTGTTAGAGGAACATCCATCAAGCTGGATCCAGCTGAGCACAAACTGCTGCCATGAAATGCAAGGAGTAACTGGAACAGGGACTCTGAATGTGAGCATGCAATTTCTACTGAGAACAGTGAACTTTGTGCCCTGATAACCAAAATCAGACATCAGTCTTATGGTATATATGTTTTATGTTGCTGCCACAGAGCTACAGCTCCCTTAGTTTCTCCAGGAAAAATCTGTAAACTGTTAAAATTCTTCTCTCGTTTACAAATTTGTCTGTAGTAAGAGCACAGTGCTAAACCTCTAGAACGAAAAAGTTGAACACCAATGAAATTTCATTGCTTCAGTGCTATCTTTGCTGCTTACAAATTACCTCTTGCCTGGGATATTGCTGGTAGTGAAATCTCTCCTTTGCAGCAGTTATTTAATGTTTCTCTCTCTTATGGCCATTTTCAGTTCAAACACCTTGCCTACCCCATTCATCTTCTGCCTCCACCCACTGTCAGGGCTTCTGTTTATCTTCTGGTTAGTTAAATGTCTGCCCCAATCCCTGTGCAAAATTAAACCCCAGGCAGGAAAAATGCCACTAGGATTCCCTAAGATTCTCCAAGGGCTGTTAATACAAGCCAGACACTCCTCCTATAAAATGAGTAAATGAATAAAAAGGCTCTTTTTGACTCTGTGCTCTGGACTTGGTATGAGCCACTTGCCAAAATCTACAGGACAGGGCAAAGGAAGAGTTTTTTCTCCTCTCTTTCCTCCTACACTCCTGACTAATGCTTCAAAAATTGGAGTGACCTTGTTCCATGCACTTGAAAACAGAGATGTTTTGTGTAGAAACTTTCACAAGGTCATTTTAAAAGTGGCTGCAGAAGGGAAGCACGGTGTGTCCTTCCCACAGAAGATGCGTGTGCCTCAGATCCCGAGTCTGCAGCAGTCAGAGCTTTGGTCCAGGCCCAGTTTATTGCCTTGCACATTTATGTGTGAAAGCTCTGCCACAGCCCTGAGGAACATGGAACTAAAAGTTTGTAGCTCCCTGGGTGACTTCTCGGTGATGGCTTTTGTGCAAGCCTCGTTTCAGTTCTGTTTCTTGAAATTGCAGCTCAAAATCCTGGAAGTATTTCTTTATGCACCAAGTGACAGACCTCCATGGAGCCTGCACACAGCTCTGCCAGGTAGGTACAGCCCTTACTCCTTCCCATGCCTTAAATGCCACTGAAAACTACGAAAGAATCTCTTTGTGTTATCTTTTAAATGTTAGCAACAGAGAAGTAAATTGGCTGTATTGGTCTATTACCCACTTACCGCTGCTGAGAAGTACGTGTCTGAACAGCTGTCAAGGCAAAAGCTCAGCTGTGTGAATCATTAAAACTGCTTCTCAGCTCGCCACTGGTAAGTTTGAAGATAACAACTAAAAAATACATGTTCATGCAGTCTCCCATTAGCTCTCCTCAAGCTCGTGGGCCATTTAGGCGGCTTAACACAAGATTGATCTTGCTGTTGAGCAGCGCAGCACGAGGCATGGGCAGAAGCTGTCTTTTCCCTCCAGCTACAGAGGGAATTGAACACCACAGCCTTGCCGCGTGCTCCAAATTTGATGAAAGAGATGGTTGATAATTATTGGCCTGGAGAGGGGATTATAGCTCAAGGTTTACCTCTGAGTCACACTCCTGGACGTTTGCACTCACACATACCTGTACCTGTGCACACATTTGCGGCAGGAAGGAGAAGAAGAATGAGACAGCCGTCCAGGAGAAGATCCTCTGCAGCTCTCTGCTACTCCTGGGCCTTAACTTTATTTATTTAACCCTAATCCTTGTGGTATCTACAAATACAACTACCGCCTCTAGAAGCTGTGTTTCTCTCCTGGAGTGGAATAACAGTGCTTTTACAGTCTGCCTTTTACTAAATTGTCCAATCATTCTGAACAAGCAAAATTCTGCCTGGTTTTTAAAATAAGGGCTGGAAATGTTAATGAAGAGATATTCGTATAAAAATTGAAAATGTATTGCCATTGTAAAAAAAAGACATTCCAGTTCACAGGAATTAATTAGTGATGGCTCACATGCAGTTCACATACTGTTGCACAAAGATTTTTGTGATGTCAGCTCATCATCTGTATTTCCCATGTATCTGTACTGTAATTCCAGGCAGATGTCCAGCTTTGCTTAAAAATTACCCTGGGTTTCTATTAAAAATCCTATTTTTTGTATGTTTTAAAAATTACCTTAGTGTTATTCTGGCTTCAGCTCTCTGCCCTTTTTCGGATGCAATGGATTTTACTTACATTTTTACACTTCTAAGATCAAGGATGAATAAGTTCCATTAAAAAATGTAATTTGGCATAGGGATTAATCTATATTTGTCACAATTTGACAAAACACCACAGCTGGAGTAGTAATAATGGCTTTAAGAAATGATATAAGCCTTTTTATTACATGTTTCTAATGGGCTTACATAGAACAGTACAAATGCCAAAGTATTTATACAGGGGATGGCAACGGCACTGGAACCATCGAGCAGATGTCACTGAGAGAGACCTTCCTTCGTCTGCAAGCACACAGGGAAAAGAGGTCTCCAAGGGGGGGTGAGGTGCAAGCCAAAGCACTGGGGCTGATAGGGAGAAGAACAGGAGCAAAATGTTTCGGGCAGAAGATTAACGAACAAATTAAGACCCATAATTAATGTACTGTGCACTTCTTCTATGGTCCATCTTTCAATGTTGTTTGATATACTGGCATGTGTCTGTACAATGTGTGCATCATTAAAGGTGATAGGAAACAATAAAAGCTGGGAGTGGCTGGCAGCATCCTTGAGACCTGATGGGTGAAAAGCAGCCTTCCTAGGATAGGAGGCTGTCAAAAATGTTCTGGACTAGTATACAGGCCAATTTCATAATATGCATCCACCTTTAATAAAGGTCTCATCCATCTGTCTGAAAAGCATCTCATTTTTTCAGGACACTAAATTCAGTCTTTATCTGTAACAAAAAGGTTGTTTTTTTTGAACTATTGCCATGTGGTCAGCCAATCCTCTTCACCATCTGGTTGCATTTTAAAGTCTTAGATACAATCCTAACAAGGAGGAGAGATATGGTCTGCCCTCAGCAGAAAAGACACCACAGCTCCCCTGCAGCTGAGCAGCCTGTCTAGGAGCAGACGGTGAGGATAAAACTCAGTGTTCTTCCCGCAGGCTCTTTCCCAAGCAGTTTGCCCTCAATGTCATGTGGGGCGGCATCAATGATGCAGAGACACCAGCATTGATCCGAAGCAGAATAACCTCCTTAGCCAAGAGTTTGTATGTAGGTTAGGTGCTACCACACGGCTCTTCCTTTTGGCATGTGCCTCCCTGCAGCATGTCTGCCTCCATCCTCAGCTACGGATGTGGGAAGCAAAGGCCAGTCGGATGTTTTGAAGATGTGCTGGGAAGGACAGAGTGGGTTTGTGACAATGCAGGCGCCTCTGCCGGCATCGCTTCCGGCGAGGAACACTCAGCTGGGCTAATGCTTGTGGCTGTGCCCCAGCTCCTGGCTTGCTCACAGGCTCCTTGTTAGGAGGAGACCCCTTCACCAGAATGTATTGAATTTCCTTGGGAACAAGATCGTTTCTCTGCACTTTGTCAGGAGATAAAGTACATGTTTCTGAAAGCATAAAGGCTTTTTTGCAGGGCTTCCTTGTGCCTGCTGCTCTCCTCTCGGCAAGGCTGGAGGCAGAGCCAGCAGCTACAGAGGAAAGCCTACTCTGCCATCTCCCCGTGGTCCAGTCAGCACAGAGTGGGGAGGAGTGTCCCAGAGGACACTTACCTCCCCTGCAAGGCACAGGTGAATCTGTGGCTTCTCCTGAACTGTAGCTGGGTCAATGACAGAAGCCAGGCAAACAAAGGAACCTTGTAGCTGGAGCCCAGGGCACCAACACCTGCAGGAGGACACCCCAACACTAGGACATGCAAAGCAGCAGCTAAAAGAGGCAAATTTTAGCCTTAACTTCTCACTCCTCCCTCAGGCTTAACACAAAGGAAAGAAGATGATCACTGATGTATAGTGACGGGAGCCTTTAGGAATCCAGGGCTTTTTACTCAATCTTTGTGCTGAAGTGCTCAGTCTTACACTACAAAGACAAACAGCAACAAGATTGCTCTCAGCAACCCAGACAAGAACATTTTAGTGCATAATTATGAATGAGATGCAAAAGGGCGAAAAAGAGGGAAAACATCTGTTCGCATAGAGTTTATTGCCGTTCACTTAAGAGGCCCATTAAACGCCAGAAAAAGCTATTTATCCTTCTGTTTGAGGCAATTATCCTGCTGAAAATCTCTGTGTCGATTCGTCCTGTGATTATTCCTGGAGTGCTGACACTGTGCAGATATACTCACTACAGAGAAAAAGGGAGCCCACCCAGGCTTACAGAGGGATTTTTAGAAGCAGGGTAGCCAGTGCTTCTCAGGGTCTTTACCTCTGTAGAGATGTGCGTTGTTTCTTGGAGTCTTTCCCTGGAGTTCAGCTGCCTCAGCTCCTTTATTTCAAAAATATCCTTTGAGCTTTTCATTGGAAGTGCACCTAAAAGTGGGATTGCTCTTCTTGTAGCCACAGCAATATGGGATGCGAGAAGCCCAAATCCAGTTCTCCAAATGCTCAAAGGAGACCAGCTGTCCCACTGACCAAGAAATCATTTGACTCACCAGGCTGCAAGGTCTGTGCAGAGGAGAGGCTTCATCTCCTTGAAGCCCAACCATGCACTTGTTTGGCAAGGGGAAAACCCAGTGTGAGTGTTGGTTCATCCCTCCCCCCTCTCCTCTGGCCTGCTCAGGCCTTTCCACAAGAGCTTGGTGGTGAAGCATCTCTTGATCATACTGGGAACTCTTGGAAAGCTAAGGTGGGGGGCAGTACTGACCGTACCAGGAACTCCTGCTGCCTCACCTAGGTGGGAGATGACAGCAGGAATAATCAGTCCTCCCCTGACAGCCTTGGAATGTTCCTTATCTGAAATGTAGCTCAAGTGGAACAGTACCATCCTCACTGGAATTTCAAAAATTCTAGTAACAACTAACCCAGATTGCAGCCAAGACGAAAATGTATCAATGGCTTAAGCCAACCATCTCACGGCCCTAAAAACAGTGGTCCTAAGACGGGCCCTTTGAGCTCTTCTGGACTGCGGCAGGCTGCATCAGTATTTCCCTCTGTGTGGGACGCCTCTCAGAGTGCCCAAACCCTGAAGTTTGAGAAATTCAGAGAAGTGTCACCTGGCAACAGAACCTGGGCTGATATCCCACTACCTGAGGCTCAACACCCCACCCCACCCCCATTATTCAATGCCAAAAAGGCATTAGACGTGAGCGTTTCACTGATTCTCAAGGGGAATGTTTTAATACATATACCTTTGTACTTATACTTTACATATCCGTGCCTGTGTGTGTATTACCTTTGTACATTTGCATGCACATATCTGCGTGTGTGTCTTGACTTGGACACCCAATGGCAAATATAGCATACGTGTTATTATCTTGAATCCATAACTGTTATCACTGTTTAGAGTTGATCCTTGGTTAATCTAATATTTAAGTGCTGCTCGATCCTTTAGATAAAAACAATTGACCACGTCTGAGTCTAAGATCAGATCCAGCCATGTGTGGGAACCTCTCTGAGAAGCAGTTTGGAAAGCAAGGGAGTCCACTCTGAATCTCAAGACCCGCCAGAGAGCCTCCTTTAACCTTTCCTTCCTTACCCCTTCTTACATCCCTAGTCTCCATATAAATCACTCTAAATTGATGCTAATTTGGTTTTCCTCTATATGTATTATCCATGCAGTAAGTATTAGAGTAAGCCTTGTCATTGAGCTTTGCCTCACTTTTGCAAATGTGTATTAAAGTTTGTTTTCACTAATATATTTGCTGGTGATTCTTTAAGCAACCTAAACCATTCATTTGTGTGACAGCAAGCATCCCTCTACGGCTCTAGTGTGTTCCCTGAGGGAAGGGTTGTTTTTCAGAACTTCACTTTAGCCAAAATGCTGACTGAAGGTTCACATGCAGGTGCTTCCAAAACACCGACAGCTGGCTCAGTTGCTTAATTCTCTGATGACACAGACAATTAACAAACCTCCCCTCCTCTGTTTGGCTCACAAATAGAAGAAAAGACTACTGTAAGGCTTAGATATCAGCTGGTTGACTGGGACTTTGGAGAAGTTAAATCAAATGGTGGGAGATGTGACAATGGTGGGAGCACAGCATGTGATGCACATGGTACATGCCTCTTACTGTGTGGAAAATTTATTGTACTCATGGTAGGTCATGGACATTTACAGGAACAGAGCAAAGTGATGTGGGGCAGTGCTCCCCTAGTGCTGGCTGCTGTCAGTGGTGTGAGACAGTCTCAAAGGATGAAAGCCAAACACAGGAAAAATATTCCCTTGAAACTGCTTTTACTTTTGGAAATACCATTTCTATGAAGTTGTTCACTTTCAGAAAAGTTTCTTCCCCCTTTCTTTTCTCCCCAATCCCTTCCTTTCTTAATAAGGCTGGGGTCTGACTCATGTCTGCTTTTCCTTCTCCAAAATACGTAATTTTTACTTCATTGAGAAAAACACACATGGGGGGAAAATTCCCAGAAAGCAAGCAGTCCATTTCAGATCTTGAAGCGGCAGTAATTTCTAATACCTGAGCACCCAGAAAGGTGTCTGGGCTCACCAGGAGCCTGGCCAGGAGCCAGTGGACACATGGGCCAGGCTGCAGCCCCACAGGGACTGCCCCTCAGGATGTCCAGCCCAGCCATAGCTTGGGGGACTGGGGGACCCCAAGAACCCACAACGTGAGGAACTGAGGACACTTGGCTACCCAAGACAGTGGTTTCCTCTCCAACCTTTTGGTGGGGGAAAAGCTCTGGGACACGCTGCTATAGCAGCAGCTTTGTCTACAATTATTATTATTGTTATTATTATTATAATTCCTTTTTTTTTTTTTAACAACAGCTTCTGGTACGCTGCTACCTTCACATTTTATTGTACTTTTTTAAAGTGTTCTCCATAAATAACTGATCCACGATCACTTTATAAAGCTCTATTGAAGCACCCAAGCCCCCCAAGCCTTGTAGGTATGTGGGAGCCCGACAGGCACCCAGATTTCCACTGAATTAAGCATCACTCCATTTGCTCTTTGAGATGGAGTTTGCGGGCTTTTTCAGCAACTGCTCGATCCAACATCTCCCTCTGGTGGAAAGTAGGGAATAGAGCAGGATAAACTAGAGCCGCGGACAACGTAACAATAGTCACTTGATTGCTGTGAAAACAATGAAAATCTCGGTCCACGCCATGATGTTATCTCTAATTGCTACGTTTATTCCTAATGAATTTCAGTTTATTTCAAATAGTCTTCGACTGCAAGAGAATGGTAATGAATGGTGAATGCCAATTTTCCTGTATTTTCCACAAATTTGTTTTAAACAGAGGCAAAAGCCTATGTCAAGATAATATGACTTTATGGCACTGTTTCTGTGAAGGAAATAAACAAAATTCCCTGTTGCAGAAAACTATTATTTTGTGCTCAAGCTCTAAAACCCACCATCCATCCCATCTGCCGTCTGGAATCGCAAAGATTGATAAAAATGTCTCAAAATATAATCGTTCTCTTTCTATACCACAATTACACCTTTGAAATTCCATGTGAGTGTGACAGATTGGTTGCCATCTGCCAGGGGTGCCTCTTCAATGTAGATCAGAAAGTGTGGATAAGAAGGAAATACTCAAGCACACTTTGGATAACTTAAGTCCAGACACACCCGGGTTTAAGGAACAGCACAGGGATAGAATGCTTTGCACAGGTGACAGCTAAGTCTTTCTTTAAGGACACCTTTCAACAGCACGGGAAGGTCAGGGAGGTTAAATGAACCTTCCAATGTTAATCCTCTCACATGTGTGAATGTTTCTCTGACACCTGTTCTGTGATTCCAGATGAAAACCACAGAGCTGATGCGGCAGCACAGACAGATTTAAGATCGAAATGCAGTTTTGAAAATTCCTCAGCTGCCGGCTCAGCTTCAGCTGGAGCTGGAAAGGTAACAGAGGCCACATCTTTGCTTCAGCTCCTGGCAAGAGTCTTGGGTGAGGAGCAGAAACTCAGGGATGGCTGATGAGATATTGCCAGAGACTGACACCTGGGGCTGGGTAGCTGAAAGAAGACAGGACTCATCTCAACAAACTTCAACTGCCTGAAAGCAGTCAGTGCCAGTGAGCTGGCCTGAGGGCACTGAAACAGCATGACTCCCCTTGGTGGGCAGGTGTATAGTTGGCACTGGGCAGCATCACTATGTATCTAGGATATATTTTAGATTATTTAAATTTTCCATGCCTAGGGAAGCATAACGGAAGGATGTTCGGTTATTCCCAAAATATTAGGACATATTCTTGGCAAATTGAAAGCTTCTGGAAAAAAAGATGAGGTTTCTGAATAGAATGCTCAATCTTTGTGTGGCATGACTTTAGCCAGGGAGAAAACCTCTGTGAGAAGGAGTAAGATTTAAGAAGGAATTTCAAGCTAGAGACTGAGGGAAGTGAGGAGGAAGAGAAGAGCAGGGGATCATGATGGCATTTCATTAAAGGTGCAATTTTGATCTCTTTATAACCACAAGTAAGCAGGAAAAAGCAAGGTATAATCTGGACAAATAAAGCCCCTTTTAATGGGGCACAGGAGCTGCAGCAATCATGTTGAATGTATGTTTGCTTCTATTTGCTATAAATGTGAAAATGAGATATGGCTTTAAAATCCTGAATTTTTATATAAGGCTATTGAAATGTCAGACATATTCCAAAAGGAAGATAATTACTGGGTCATTGTAATAGCATGACAAAAATTACATGGGAAAGAACCAAAATAGATCTCCTCCAAATTAGGAAAAGGACATGAACTCTGTCAGATTAAAAGCAGAAACAGAAAGGAAGACTAACAAAATATTTTGAGGAAAGAACTTGCTATTAGACAAAAAGCCTTCTTTATCGTAGCAGAAGCAGGGAGCCTGCTGCAGGGTTCTGCAGGTGACCAGGGTGCGCAGTCAGCAGATGATCAGGGTGGCAAAGGAGTCTGAGAGAAAACACGTCCTAACACAACAGCTAAACAGATTACTTGTGTCTGCATTCAGTGCAGAAAAACTGAGTGAAATTCCCACGGCAGAACCATTTGTTAAACGGATAATGCAGGGAAGCTGCCTCAGATTGAAGGGTCATTAGATGAGGCTTTAGAACAAATAGATGCAAGGGATAGTAACAAACTCATGAAAAGCAGATGTTACTCACTTGTGGGTTTTTAAGGAATGCTAATGGAAATTGTTGCACTATAAGAGGCAGTGTATAAGCTTTTACTTAAAACTGCCAAAGAAAAAAGAGGATGGCATGTGATACTGCCTTCTTTTAAGTGCTGTAAGGGATCCAGAGAAATGCAAGTCACCAAATCTGACACCTGTGGCAGGCAAACAGCAAAAGCCATAGTAACAGAAGAGTTGCAAGGAGAGACACAGACTAAGAGGAGAGAACTGGCAGAGCTTTGCAGTGAGAACCTACGAAGCTGTGCTCCACCACCCTCTGATGGCTTCAGAGGAAACTGTGAAGCTGCAGATGAGAGCAATCTGCTCGGTATGATCTGCTCAGCTTCTGGAAAGCCTTTAATAACATCTGTCACCAAGGACCCATTAAGAAGCTAATCTGGCATGGGGCAAGGGGGAAGATCCTCTCACGAGTCAGGAACTGCATACAGGATAGAGCGACAAGGTAAGGATAAATCATCCATTCTTCACAGTGGAGACAAGCCACCAATTGCATCTTAGAGGGATCGTGGTAGGGCCAATGTTCATCTGAAACATTAAGCTACCCCTCAGGTGAGGAAGACCCTAGACCAGAAGTGGCTGTCCTCCCTGCTGGCCATGAGCAGAGCTAGCACATCAGACTGATGAGCTTTGCAGCCAAACCTCTTCTGACACGTTATCAACCAGACAATTTTTAGAAGTAGATTAGAAGAAACCCCATTGCCCTGCAAAGAAGTGCACAAGCACAGCTTTGGTTTCTTATGGGGATATGATCACCCTATTAGCATTAGTGGTGTTTCTTGTTCCAGGATAAGTTACACTGCTTGCTATTTTTAAGCTTAAAATAAAGATTAAGAAAAAAGAGCCCATTCTTATGTTCTTTTTCCATGTATTTTTATGTTTTGTGTTAGCTGAGGACAAAGCTGCAGTTTGACAAGCCCTATGCCAACACTGCTGCCAAAAGTAGCAGCTCTGCCCTCTCATACCACTGGAAAGCAAAGATGGGGGGGGGACAAAGGGGGGAATGCAAAATTAGCCTTCAGAGCTGAGAAAAAGAGGACAAGGCTGCTGAAGGCACGGCTGGCTTAGGCTGGTCCCAGGCGCTTATTGACCTATAATTTAATTTGGTGATGTTTCTTCTGACAGCTGTCCCTTGCAAATGCTAACTCTCCTCATCCCCCCTGAGAGCAGCAGGAGTTGGCAGCCATGGCTGAATGCGGCCTTTCTTGGCCCTGTCAGGCCATCCCAAATGAAAGAAAATCCCTTGCTTATGAAAGGAAACACTACAGAAGTGACCTTTGCTCCATTATTAGAACTTTATTTATCAGTTAATTTTAATCACTGAAATTATTGAAGGATTTTGAATGGTTTTATAACTCTATGGACAAAAAAGCTAGACAAAAATGGATGATAACGCTCTCAAGTGAGCCATTTAAGATTTAATGAGTCGTTTAATCACTCAGAGTCAGACCTGTACTTTGATGGTAAGAACCAATTTTGGGGAGTGATTATCTTCAGACACATCAAAGGGCTTGAATTACTGATGGGAGTGTAAAGCCCAACAGAGCCTCTGCCATGGAGTGAGAGGGTCTGGGCTCTGGTGACTCAGCTTTCTCTCAGCAGAGGAGCTTGCTCATGTCCAGTTACAGACAAATTTTTCTTTAGAGTGTTTATCTAGTCTTAAATGGCTCTTCTATGAAACTGATGCTGGTGTTAGAATCCTTGTTGGTTTGTCTCCAATTTATTCATATCAGCTGTTGCAAGGAAAGCACACAGTGTTGTTGTGAAGTAGAAAAGGGATGTTGCATTCCCAAGCCCACTCTGAAAGATCCTCTTCTGTAGAAAAAAGGCCATACCAATGTTGCTGTGCAGGGGAGGAGGGGAGGGGCTGGGGGGAAATCATTGGTGTCTGAGAGCAGAATCTGAGGGCCTTGAAGGAAAAAAACAGATTGGCAAACAAGCGTGAGAAAAGATGCACAAAACTGTAGCTCATGTGGGTCAGTATTTGTAGAAACTTTAGGTTCCCTGAGGTGCAATATGAGCAAATGCAGTGATCAGTATCACAGACCTGTTCTTAAAATCACACTTGCCTGGTCATTGTGTGTGACAGTGACCTAACACTGCTTTCTGTAACAGCTGACCTGGAGCACTGTAATGCAGCACTGTAATGCAGCACTGTAATGCAGCACTGTGTGGGCTTTTCCTGCTAAATCATACAGACAATGATAAAATTTGTTAGCAAGATGGCAGAAGCAAGGGCAATTCTAGATTAGATTTGGTACAAGAGGAGACAACTGATTTTTACTGAATCTGAGCCTACTGCATCTGACACCCTTTAGATGCAGATGCAGGAATGCTAAATTGATGTTATTTGTATTATACTGCAGCAATCTGATCCCTGTTATGCGAAGAGTATTTATGTATCTTATCTTCTCCTTCACCTGAGGCTAGGACAAATGCCCAGGGCAGAAAAAATGTCAGATGGAGATGATCAGCTGGACTAATACTCGGATCAACACATCATGCCTTTCCAAGGTGGCAGAAGATACCACTGAGCATCTGCACTGGCACAAGCTGTTGACTTAGTTCTCTTCCATCCAGTAATGCAGTAGAAGTCCAAGCTGCAGCTAGGAGATGCAGCACTAGCTATAAATGGGAAAGGAGCCTCTGGGATTCAAAGCTTGGCCCTCAACGAGGAGCCTTGCAGAGCAGAAATGCACTCTCCCACCAGGTGAGCAGCCTCGATGGCTGTGCCCCTGTGCACTGAAAAGCCACCTGCCCCATGCCCATAGTTGTGGACCACTGGGAGCTTAACTCCTCCTCGGCTCAAAACCTCTCTCTGCACTCTCACGCACTGCCTGGATGGCCTCAGGCCCACCTTCACCTCGATATCCTGAGCTCCCTGCAGTGAGGGCTCAAGAGAGCAGCATCTGTCAAAGATGTCTCTAGTAGTGGCAGGGTCAGGGGAGAGACTCCAGCTCCCCTTTTCCCTGGTTCCCCCCAGCGTCACCCTGTGTATCCCTGGGTAGATGTAAGTTAAGCCATCCCCATCCCGGATGAAGTGTTTCAGCCACGGAGCATGAACCTTGAGTACTTGTCCCCTGACAGGGACGAGCTGCTTGTCCCCCACCAGCTGCTGGGCTCCCATGCCTGTGCAGTTGACAACGATGTCATACTGGCTGTGCAGCTCCCACAAGTCTGCCACGTTCCTGGTGTACATCTGGGTGCCAGTTGCTTTCAACCTGCAAAAAGAATCCAGAAGTGAGGCAGAGAAGAAACCCCTAAACCCTTATGTAATTATTGTGAACATAAAGTAAATGAGATAGATTGCCTCTGCCTTTACATACTGATCAAAACCAAACAACAGATGGGACAAAAACCAAAGAAAATGCCGTGGGGGCTCTGTTTGTGATTTGTCTGATTTGATCAAAGGTATTTTTTAGCCTGGTTGGGCTGGAAAAAGTACAGCAAGTTGAGCAGTTTTAGGGAAGGGTCTGGCATCAGACCCTAGGCAAACAGTCAGGTCCTCATGGTCTCGATTCATTTCTGTAACAGTACCAAGCTTGAACAGCCCAAGCAAGCTGGGAAACAACAGATTTATTTACCAACTTGCTCATGCTAGTGCCAGAGCTATCGTACTACACCCTTTTCATGTGCCTGTCATGTGCTGTCACATTCATTCCCAACTCACCTCCTGAGCCATGTAGCCATCTAGTGCCATGTGCCAAGCCCTAAGATCTGCACTAAGGCTGGGCAGATGTGGCACAGGACCCCCAGGGAACCTATAACCTTCTGGAGCAGCAGCCAGGAGTCACCCAGGACAGCTCAGAGCACTATACATGCATGTTTCACTGCTCTTTAGTGAAAGTCACCTCTTCTTGAGGTCCATTTTTGAGCTCAATTTCAAGCCAAATCCTCCCGTGGACTCGCCTGAATTTTGAAGCCCTTCCCTGTGGAAAATCACTGACTGGTATGACATGGAGTCACTGCATGCTGTCAGCTGGATCTCATTGCTGGGGGTTTTTACTGGAGGTTTTAGCATAAGCAAGTCAGGAGACAGGTCTGTGATGGACTAAGTGGAAAATCCCATCCTCTGCAACATTCTAGCAGCTGGCAAAGTCATCAACCTCGCTATAAAGGCAGTGGTGTCCCACGAAGCAGTGAGTGAGCCAAGAATCCAGGGCACAGCTGATGCTCTGGGGCCTGATGCAGCAGGACACTGAAGCTGGCTGGGAAGAACAGGGGAGATCTCGTGCAGCAGCTATGGCTGGGCAACTTACTGGGAGAGCTCATAAGTGTTGTAACTGGGACTCTGTCATCATGCCATAAAAAATACACCAATGAAAAAACCTGCTGAAAGCTCCTGAATTCGGGCAAGTAAGCAGGAAAAAATTCCTGAAGTCTATTTTTGGACGAGCAAGGTGGGCACAACAAAAATTTTCCTTGTGGATTGCCAGGAGAACAGTCTATAAATACTGCTCAGGTCACTAGGGGTTTGAGAATTAGTTACACGTTTAATATTCTCTCACTTCTCATCACCAGGGGGAAGAAAAAAAAAAGAAGCTTGATCATCTCATTAGACTACATCCTCTGAGAAAAAAGAAGACTACAGCGGGAATGAGGAGGGAGCAGAAATCACATGGCAGATACTAAATGGCTTGTACAACTTAGCTGTCCTGCAGCAGGAATTTGCTTCAGTTAGGCAATGAAACATGACAGAGCATGTGTACTGAGTAGATGGCACTGACCTCACATGGCACTGGTGCCACAGGAGAACTCCCAGCCCGCCTGGCTGCTACAACAAGAAATGCTTTTTCACATTTTGCAGTGTGATGAAAGGCATCCAAGTAACCAGCTGAGCTGGCAATTTGTACCTTGGTGTCAGTACACATATCTTTACTTAACCCCAAATCAGCTGGCAGTCTGTCGCTTTCTCTCAAGCAGATACAGCCATTTGCTCACTTTAGAGATACTTACATGGATTAAATACTCATCACAGGTGTCAAAGCCATTTTGGATCTGCATCCTGACTCTCCTATGGTTCTCCAAAATCCATGTATTGGGGAGAAACTTAGAAATTTGGAAATTAGCAGATTTTCTAACTTTGATGTCAATCCAGGCATGAACTCTGAAGCCATGACTTCTCAGAGTGAGTGCATCACCCATCTTATGCAGGCAAACATTTTTATTTGTTACAATGATGCTGTTTAACGTTTTGGGGGTGTTTTACCTAACTGGATTAAGAAATTACTCCAATTATTGAACAAATTTGAGATTAATTGGTCCAGCTACTTTGTAAGTGCAAAGTCTTCACAATAAGACACCTTCCTAGACGTGCTTATTCTCTCAGGGGCTGGGTGTCTCTTCAAAAACAGAGGGATATTATTTGGGAAGTTTGGAAAATGTGGAGCAGCTAAATATTTTCTCAGGATGTGGCAGGTTCCTGATGTACCTTCAAGGTCTGGCTGGCCAAGCATGGCCCCTGTGGCTATGTTGGCCCTATGCCCAGGGTCACTCACACTCCAAGCCCCACTGTACAGACACACTGGGAGAAAGTGGACATTGCATAAATGGGGCCTTTCACATTTTGTAAAAATTGGGTATTTATTTCCTGTGCTTCTCCCCAAGCAAGAGCTTCTTGTATTTTCCCCAGTGAAAAACAGCCTTTTTCCAGTTTTATTCAAACCTAAGGCTCTCAAGGAGACCCTGTCTTGCCTCCAGCCCCTCTGTCTGGGTTTCCCTCTGCATGCCCAGCCTGCAGCAAAACCAACCTTTTCTCCAGCCACAGCAGGTAGGGTGGGCAGTCACATTTCAGTGTCGTAAAGGCCTGACCAAACTGGTGCTGCGGGAACTTTTGGAGTTCTGCTTCTGACATTGGTCGAAATCCCAGCACGATATCTGACCAGAAAGGTAACTCTTCCTCAGGAGTGCTTTTAAAGATCTGCCACCTAAAAAGACACAGAGGAAAACATGAAAAACTTCACTGCTAATGCTCTGCCATGTTATGTGTCATGGCAATCTTAGCACAAACCCAGGAGCCCAGGAACCTGTTTCCCCCATCAGTGCAGCTCTGCAAGGCTAACAGCAATGGGGAAACTTTGCTGCCTGCTCCTGCAATACCTGTCTGGGCAAACAGGCAGAGGGTTGGCACAGAGGAGCTTAAGGGTAGCACACCAGGGTAAATAAACTGCAGAGAGCCCTTCCAGCGACAGCATATGTACACAGTCCCCTCATACAGTGTCCCCACCACAACTGCAGACACCTGGCTGGACCTGGTGGGGCCACTTGCACACCTGTTCACCATTCCTTGGGTATCCATAAAGCTACAGAGTGCTCAGTCTCAATACTCCCAAGAGGCAAATTTCTCAGTATGTAACAGGCAGCATAAAACACCCCAAACACACCCCTCCCAACTGAATCCCTGTATCTAGTTGCTGAATGTGGAGGATCCTGCAGTCCCATCCCTATGGAGATGACCCCTGCTGCAAACAACTGGTGGGTGACTGTGTGGAAAACATCAGTTATTAAAAGATATTTGGTGCTGGTCAGACTTGAGTGGGTTTTCTGTGCAAACCTATGCCTGAATTTTGCCTAAAGATACATCATATGTGAGCAGCTACAACGCAGTTTCTTGGGAATAGGGACATAAAAGCTATTCCTTGATGGGAATACCCGTGACTTCTAGAAAGGAAAACCTGTCTGCCTTCTCCAGAACACAGCCCAAATGTACCAAGGACTGCCCCAGGGGCTGTTCTTACCCAGAGACCAGGTGAATGCCAGCCTCTGATGCCTCGTGTGAGTTGCTGATAGCAAAAAGGTAAGTGAAGGTCTCTTTGAACCACTGCCTCTGCCTGTGGATCGGTGTGTCTGCATGTGAACAAAACCAAACATGCAGAGAGGAATAATGCAAAGAAGAGAAGCATACAAATGAGTGTCAAGGATTTGGGACAGACAGGGAACACAGGTCAAGGCACTTTTCTTCCTGAGCCTCCGCGCATCGCTGCACACCTGGACACAGCCGCAGGAGGTGCCATGGGCAGTGCTGCCCTGAATTAAACGAACCTGGGTAGGTGTGAGGGATGAGCATCCCAGCTGCCACATCACTCGTTGTGTTGGGGCTGAACTGCTCCGAAAGCACTGTCACGGAGCAGCTGGGAAAAGTCTCCGTGATGCACAGTGCTGTGGACAGGCCAATGACTCCCGCGCCCACCACTGCCACCTTGGGTGAGGCCATCTCCAGGATGCAGAGCCAGAGGAGAGAGGTTCCACCTGCATTTGGAAACAACATATCACATGTCACTATTACCCAGGGCGAGTATCAGGCTATGAAATACCCACACGAGATGTAACATAATCCCTCCCCGACAACTAATTGAAGGCTAACTGCTGCACACAACCAGGACTATGGTGAGGATTAAAAAAAATCATCAGCCTTTGATATGACAACAAAGTTTTGAGAAGTATTTCAACAGCCACTACTTCATCCTCAGCACAAGAGCTGCACGTGCACCACTGGTGTTTGGGATGGTTTGGGGAAGGTTTCCTCAATAAAACCTGAGGGAGTGAGGCACCCATCAAGTTTTCTACTGTGTCAAAAGGCAAAAGGCACAGAGCTCTGGAGAAACTGGCTTATATCAGCCTTTTTAATTAAAAAGGTTACTTGAATATTGGGATCTCCAGCAGTAAGGGCTGTCACTGCCTGGGCAGCAGAAGCAAATCACACTGGAGGTCTCCAATCCATTCTTGGTCCTTGTACCTGCCAGCATGACCCTACCTTGGACAGATTTGTGGGCATCCAAGGCTGCCACGTTCTCTCAGCAGCAGATGGTGGTCCCCAGGTGCCAGCCAATCTTGCTGCTCCAAGGGCCTGTCTGTTTGCCTCTCTCTGCCTTACTTTATAACCTGCTTTATGTCCTGGAGCAGCTCCATTCCACTTCCCAGAATCTTCATCTGCTGATTGCTACTCCAGGAAGTAGAGAGTCTCTATTTTCCCTTGTCCTGGGCAAGTTTCAGAGCTGGCACCTGGGGAGTGGCACACAGCTCTTGGTTGACAATCACCTGGCTGCCCATCCCAGCGAGGTGCCAGCTTGTGTTCCTGGCCATGGCCAGCTCAGGTCTCACACTGGTGAAGGCACAAAGCAGAACTGAACCATGCAGCTCAGTGCACCCTGCAACCTCCCCGAAGCCAGGACTAAATGGGCCCAAAAGAGAGAGACTGGGCAACCTCAGAGGTGATAAAGCCTTTAGCAGCTTTGAACCAGGTGGCTCAGGGACCCCTTCAATGGCTTACTACCAAAATCTGACCAGGGATGTAAAGGGAGGATCCCCTCTGCCTATGACTCATTTTTTCCTGGAATAGCTTCAATAGTCACTCTCAGAGAGGATGCTGAGCGAGACAGACCTTTAGTTTTGTGCCCTGATGGTTCTGGTTTCTCCTATGGGGCGTGCTTATCAGTGACTGTAGAAATTCAGCCTCACTAATTGCTTTCTGAGAACTTTTTCTGGAAACCAGTGCCTGCACTTAAAATGACAGGCTGATTTACCATCTTCCTGTGGCTTTTGGCATCTTTGATATAAATTTAGGCAAGACAGACCATGTGGAATTATGATAGGTCAAGTTTATTTATGAGATCCTTGCTCGTAACTGTTCGCACAGCTTCTCGCTTATCCCTGAGGTTTTACTACTTAAAATTTGATGTCTCTGCTATGTAAGAAGGGAAAGAGCAGCAGGCACTGTTGCCTGTCATTGCATTCCTTCTGCATCACAGCCAAGGGTTGTTACAACCTGTCTTCTTCCTCTCAGGGCAACGCTTAAGTTTCTTTCTGTTAATTATCACATCTTCTTTCACAAGCTGACTACAGAAGTGCCCACACAGGGGAGAAAAAGGGCACAGTAGGCGGGGAAAATGGACCCTGGACCAGAACTGCTGGCCTTCATGGCTGACACCTGGAAACCTAGTCTGGAAAAATGCTGGGGGAAGGGGAAGGGGAAAGTAAGGAAGAATACTAGTAACAAGAAATTGGGGGACTGGGTAATAATCCTCTAATTACTTAGGAAAACTGGTTCTGAGAAAGGTATCTAAACACATTTTCATGAACAAACCTTCTCACTCGGAACTGGCAGCTGTGGAAATGGTGTGTGGCTCTCAGAGTGGCCAGTGAGCCTCCCAGCAGTCCATGGACAAGCACAGTCCTGCTTTTTCAGCTGCCCTGGAAGATATGCAATGGGTACATTATCCACCTGCCAGAGATGTGCTTTCAGTTGTCCCTCACAACACTCCTTCGCTGAAGCCCTTGGACCATGATGGAGATTGAATTTCCTGACTGACCTCCCTGTCCCTGGGGAAGAAAGGGGAGCTGTAGCTTGGTGGAGATTCAGGTTTCACAAGTCTACCCAGTTCAGATGGGATTTTTGCAGATGAGCCGGTTTGATATCAACTGATCCCTATGCTGCAAAATCCAGAGAGGGCAGGAAGGGGCTGCTGACAGTGCTGGAGCCTGTGGGAGCAGCTCAGAAGGCTATGACAGGCAACTGTTCAATGCACCATTTTTCCTGCACCTACTGCTGCAGTCCAGGAGCACATCAAGCCTTCATGTTAAAAATTAACTGGGTGCAAAGCAGAGGCTACACACAGCTTGTATGAGCGAGTGCAGCTCGGGCTTTGCAGAGCCACTGATCCTGCTATGAGTGCAAGGCCCACCTATGGCTCTGCCCTGGCAGCACGGCCTGCGTGCATCTCGCTGGGTGGGGGGCACAGGAGGAGAAACTATTTATAGCTGATGTGGCAGCCCAGCTTAGTCCCAGCAGGGGTGACACCTCTCATCCCCTCAGACAGGCCTGAGCATTTTGCAAAAATCAGCATTTGAAAGGCAGATCAGTTGCAGTAGCTGTTGGGGAGGGAGGCGAATGGTGTCAGGTACTGTTTAGCTCTCTGTCCCTTCACAGTGTCCAAAGAACAGGACAGAAGCCAGAGAGAGTCACCTGGAGCTGTAATTCCCCAGCAATGAGGACACCAGTTGCCTGATGTGGCTTTCATGTCCCTGCCACCCTCCTGCTTCTCCCAGGCCAGAATGAATTATTTTTAAAAATACTGAGATATTTTGTGACATGACTTCACCTCCCAACTCCCGCAGCTGAGGAGACAATGTCAGCCTCATGTGACACAAGGGGGTCTTTATTCTTTCTTGCCTCAAATAGCTGTATGTCACCACTAAGTGCCACTAACCTTCAGCTCTAACATCCTTCTGGCAGTGGGTAACATGACCAATATGGATAAATACACTGTTCCCCAGCACACACACACACAGAGGATCATACACGTCCACTGCCAGCTGCAGCTGCAGCCCACGGTCACAGCAGGCTGGCCGCTCTTAGCTTGTGTCGCAACCCGGCTGGCTTACCAAAATAAGCTATTTACACACCCAAATAAACAGTGGAAAAAGCCCAGCTGAACTGTTAACCAGAAAAGTCAGAACAGGAAGTAACTAGAGAAAACCAAAAGCTGCTATATTTGAAGGCCTTGGTTTGTTGGGTTTTTTTTAAACTAACTCTCACCATAAGTAAGTGTTGAAACACTATTTTAATCGCTTGAATCCTGTGGTAGTGGCGAGCAAAGGCTCAAGCCTTTCTGAGCTGCTGGAGGGGCTCCTCATCCACCAGGGCAGCTGCACCTGCTGTCCCTGTCAGTGCCTGCTGTGGAACACTTTTTCCGTTCTATTTTTTTGTTGATCACTTTTGTTTAATCACTTCCCCAGTTTACAAGCACCCTTGGTGTTACTTCCCTTCACATGACCCCAGAGAGAGGATTTTCCGGGCAAAGACTGATCCATTCTTGGGTGTTTGCTGATCAGGAGCTCCTGATTTTGGTCTTTTGACTCTGGCCTGGTCCCTTTTCTGCTCCTTGGGCTGCCCTGTGAGATTTAGGAAGTGCTGCAGGAGAAAGGTGAGGATTATCTTTCTTCACCGAACAAAGGACTCTAGAGGCTCCTTGGGATCCCCTCAGCCTTTCTGCACACACAGCATTGCTGCCAAAAAACAGGATTCACAGGCAACCACAGAAAGCCACTGTCAGAGGGGACCCCGGGGCTACCAGGAGGCCTCAGCTCCTCCTTCAGGTGGATTATGTGCAAGCACGGGGCACACCTTCGAGGGGATGGTAGGTATACCCCTGCATCAGCTACCTGCAAGGGCCGCCTTCACCAAGAGCACCTCACGCCGAGCGAAGCTCTCGCTTTCCTCCCAAATGGGAGCTCTGCGATCCTCGCTCCCCGCAGGGCCGGGATGTCGCCGCTCTGGGCGGGGAGAGAGGGGAGCAGGGAGAAGCTCCGATCCCGCACCTTCCCCCCAGCTAAGCCCTGCGGTTCACCCCTCCCGCCCCGGTGTGTGGGCTGAGCCCTCCCTGCCCCGGCTCCGGGAGATGGGATCTGCCCGCGGGAATTCCCCACGCAGCCACTGCGGGCGCTTCCCCGGCCCTCGGCCGCAAAAGGGCTCCGGCGTCCAACATTTACTTCTTCACCTAGAAGTACGGTCTGGAAACAACCCAATCGGGGGGAGCAGGCGATACCTGGTGCGGAGGAGGCCCCCGGTCCCGCCTGGAAGAGCCGGCCTCCCGGGAAGCGCGGGTGAGCGCGGGGGCCGCCGCACCCCCTGTCCCGGGGCGCTCCCGGGGCCCAGCTCCGCGCCCCGCTGGATGAAGGAGCTGTTTGTGCCCAGGCCCAGGCCGCCTCCGGCGCTGGCAGCGCTCCCGGAGCGCCCGCGCGTTCGCCCTGCCGCGGCCGGGCCCAACGCCGCCTGCCAGGACTTTTCCCCTTGATATTCCCTCCAGGGGAGGCCCAGCGGGACCCGCTGTGCTGCAGGGAATACATTGTCCTTTTCCCTCCCTCACATGCAGTCATGTTCTGAGTGTTTCTGGAGCTGCCTGGGGATTGCCACAGCGCTTGAGCAATCGCGCGAGCGGCCAGGAGGGGAACTCCAGCCATCACAGGTCGGTGAGGAACGAACGGGTTCCTGCCAGACCGCAAATCCCTGATGAGCGCAGCCAGGCAGGGCTGTTTTCAGCAGAAAAACACGAGTTTGTCAAAAACAAATCTCTCTGCAGGATGGCTAGGATGAAATTGCATGCCATATACCCCGGTTTATTGCCTCCGGGGCATTTGCCGTTGGCAGGATATTTTGGCTAATATTTGACAGCCTGAGCATTCGTCCCTGAACACTCTCAGCAGGACAGTGTTTGCCGACCACTCCCCTCCAGCCCTGTCGAGCAGCATTTGCAATGGATCTTCCAAGCAGGTGCCTTTTGTCTGTAGCCGTTTAAATTCAGACCAGCAGCCATCCAAAGGGTATCTGTGTGAACAGCAACAGCGTGCACCACACACGTTGGACTGTTCTTGCCTCCCAGCCTAGCTGTGCCTGTAAAACTAAAGCCATGATACATTACACATCACTGTTCTTTAAGATACATATTTTTTAAAAGGGTTTTCCCTTCAACAGTGAAAGGAACAAGGCATAATTCTCCAAAATTGTAGTATGGCTTGATTTTTCTGAGTGTTCTGAAAAGAGGGGATTAAGACAGGGAAGGCAGTAGAGGAACAGAGGTTTGCTTGTTTAGAAATTAAATTGTTGATGGGCTTGCTTTATTGATTGTAAAATGAACACTATTGTAAGTCATTGCAGGGTATCTGCGATAGCTTTGGAGAGGATCCTTTCACAAATGGAAATCTACAAATATAAATGGAGGTTGCAGTTCCAGTTAAGATTAAAAGTACCTGCTACTTCTGAGATTCTACTGCTCATTGCTTAGAACTTTGCCAAATTTGAATGATTTGGATCAAAATGTTCTGTGACAGATGTTTGTGCAAGTCGGACTGTTTCAGGGAATTCCCAGTGTGTTTTTTCCTGAGAAGAGGACGCTGGAAATTCAAGCTGGTTTGGGATACCAAATCTAATAGTAATGTCATTGAAAAAAATCTTCTATGGCCTAAAGTATTTCGCAAAGGTGAACACATTGTATTTGGTAAAGTGCAGGTCATGATTTGGGTGTTTGGGGAGAGACTGCGAGCCTTCTGGCACAGAACAAACACAGCCCTGATTGTACTTGGACCTCTTCCTGAACCATGACTGGCAGCGGCATCCCAGCACACCACCAACCCAGCTCGAGCAGTGCTTAAGAAGTGTTTCCTTTTACCTTGGCATTCCCTTTTGTGTGCTCTCCTGGACAGAGCCATAATGACAGGCAGAAGTGACCTCTCTGAACACAGCAGTGCTGACCTGTTTCAGATCTTGTGAATGACATGAACCATGTATCTGCCACTTCTTTAACCAGCTCAAGTCAAGCATCAGTGTCCATGGCAAGTTACTATTTCAGCAAGGAGTTTCAGCTGTGCCTCATTTTGCTGTTGTCCCATGCTATTTACTTACTTCTGGGGGAATTATCTCTCTATGAGGAAGAAACCAGCCGTGATGACATTCCTACTGAAAAGCTTAGTGAAAATATTTACTGAGAGATAGCCCATTTATCCCTGGTTGTTTTGCTACATTCATGATTACCTCCGTCACAACCACTTAATCTCATCACTGGCAATGAGATGGTGGAGAGAATCTTTGCAAAAATTGCCCCTTGATGCTGTTTTTTTCTTGCTCCTGTGCAAGTCTGTTCATCTCCGTGTGGCAGATTATGAGGCAATGTTAATAACTAAATGCCTATGAGCATTCCATAGCTGGATCCTACTTATCTGCAACAAATACCCAAGCAGTATCCATGCTTGTATGCTAGCCAGGAATGCAGAGACAGAAGAGTGGGTTTATCACTAAATGAGATATTCCCCATTACTTCTGATTATTCGTAAACCTAGGTCAGTAATTTTTTTGAAAGAGCTTGTTTTGTCCAGAAACTGAAATCTGCAATCACTTTTTATATACCAGTCATACCAAAAAGGATATTTCCCCATTTGAGGTATATATTTCTTAGGCTTGATTTTTCTCAACTTGATTGAGCTCAGTGCTCTTGAAATCAGTGTATCAGGCTTGATTCGAATTTCTCAGCTTTAGCAAACAACTATTTGAGCCATTCACATGGTTACTTTCAGGGAGAAATGTAAATCAGCTGACAAGGACCATGTTAAGCCTTCAAAACACAAATGATGAAGTGAAGTGATGGGTGTAACTTGATCAGAAAACACAAGATTAATAAAATATGCATAGAAAGTTGAGTAATTTGCACTGATTAGGTATTTAAGGGAAGTGAAGAATAAATAGGTTCCTGAGAAGCTCTAAGGGGACAAATAACAATAGAGCTATGAATTGCTGCAATTCTTATTTTCCTCATTCTGTTAGCCCACTCCAGTTACCGCAGGAGGAAGCTATAGTTAATCTTCACATGCACTGAACACCATGTGCCTACAAGTACATTGTTCTGTCATTCCTGTGGTCACCTACTCTCTTTTCTGGTAACTCATACCCATTCCTCAGTAGCTGCAGCTATTTTTGTCACTACTGAACATGTCTGAGGGACTACTGCCCCAGTCATCTTATACAAACAAAGGCAAGAAAGAATCATATTTTTCCTGCAACTGAAATGCAAAACACGTCACATTTTTAATGCACATTTTGTCATAGTCACCACCTAACACATTACCCAAATCTTGGGTTACGCCTGCAGAGACAAACAGGGAAAAGACACACACATGATATTTGCCATCCTAAACCGTAGAATCTCCATGGAATGCCAAAACACCAGCCAAGCCTCTTTAAGGAGGTGTGAACCAAATGAAGAGTTGGTGATAGAAGTTCATTAAATTAGGTAAAGGTGTAAAGATTAAAAAATGTGTGTCTGACTTTATTCTTGCACATAATTGCAGATAATAAATACACATTTTTTAAAAAACCCACTAAAATATATTGTATTTAATCCACAAATTCTGGGCAAACAAAGTCTTTCCTACGAGTGCATACTTCCCCCATGTTTCCAAAACACACACTCCATCTAATACAGAATCTTGTACAAAATTATTAGGCTACCAGAACACAGATGTGCTTTAGTCTTTCTTCCTGTGAGAGGTAACTAATTGTCAGCATTGACTAGAATTTTCCCTGATACAAGAAACTCAGTTTTCGTCAACACTATATTTTCTTTTTAGTCCTTGTGTTTAATTTCTCCCCTAGGAATCTGTCCTAGGACTCAGACAAACATGTTTCAGATGTTTGTAAAGGGCACAGGATGAATCCAGAGCCTCCTTTTTGCAGTCACAAATGCCTTTCTGAACCAAGTGTCCATGGCGCAAGTGAGCTCATCTTTTCCTAAGCCCTTCCAAAACGCACCACAGGCCTTGCACACTGCTGACCCCGATGCCATAGAGGCTTCCTAAGTGACTGTGCCTAAGGAGTTGGTAAAAAAAAGCTGTGAAAGACACAGGAGAATGCCAATGAGTCCTTCACTCCATCCCAGAGCAGGGATATCAGACTATTTTGCCTTTCCACAGAGCCACCACACAAAAGCCCTCAGCCTTCAGGGAGGCTTCACCCCTTGTTCAGATGTTCCGGGTACCACCCAAAGCATATGATAACTGCACATGATTTGCACAGCTTTTTTTTTTCTACATAGTTGTTTAAATTATAGAATTTTGCACAGAAAAATTGAATGGAGCTGTTAAAGTAGAAAATACATCTTTTCATATAGCTTAAAAACATAATTTTGAAAGATCAAACACATGTACTTATTATTTTTCCTTAGTTATCATTAAACTAATGCTAGTTGCTCTTATTCCTGTATTTAACCCAAAAAGGTATGTCCTTAACAAACTGCAAGACTGTCTAATAAAACTGGATATCAAATTTCAGACAAAAACATTTGTCATCATTTAATAGTGACCAGCAATTAAGGCAGATAAGGATTCTAACTCATTATCTCATAAAACTGTTGTGTAACTCCGGAGACATTGATGAGCACAAAGAATTTGCACTAACATAAAGAAGACAAATACAAACATAAAAGGACTTAAGAATTGAAGTAAGAAACTATGAAAATTAATTCTTTTTATGAGCATTGAAATGAAAATATGCCCCATAGGAACAGAAGCATTTGTTCTTAAACTCAGTGCTCTCTTGCAAGAGGATTTAAACAATTTATGAATATTTAAGAGAAAGAAATGAACTCACTCTGATTTTTCTACATTTATAATGCATGGCTAGTGTTAAATATATTTTTGCCCATGTGGAAAAAACAAGCAAATAGAAATGCTAGAGACCTAGAGACACATGCTATTTCCTTTTTTTAAAAGGAATGTGCTTTCTCAGGTTAAAGAATAGGATACCCCAAGGCAATCTCTAAGCTATTGATGCATAAAATCACAAAAGGTGTACCTGTAAATCAACAAACATTTTATTTCCAAGGAAAAAAGTAACAACATTAGTTCAGGGAAATTCAGGGGTCATTTGAATCAAAGACCAAATACCAACTGACTTCAGTGACAGGAGGAACTGGCTTTTAGCGTTAAAAGCCATCAAACTACATTGTGGTCTAGAATCATAATTACATTTTAGTTGCAAACAGTATCATTGTGTATTTAAGTTTTTTCTTGTTCTTTTCTTTACCTTATGTGTGCTGATTACAGATGACCAGGTCCTGAATCCCTCAAGCCAAAGGAACACAGAATATGCATTGACTGTTCTTGGCAGGGTAAGACCCAAATCAGTTACTCAGCAGGTAAGGAAGTAGAAAAATTGTAAATATTCTTTAGTACCTTGTTAGAAATAGACTGTACTGTTCCTAAAAGTCATGAGTAGTGAGTTTTAAGATAGATGGACTATTAAAAGAGGGAGTATCAGTGTGAAAGAACCACAAAATAAGGAAAGAATTTGGAGCTCTGTGTGTGGGGAGGGTGGTTGTAAGGCAAGACAGTACCAGTTTAATTCCTTGTTAGGTGTATTGCATGATGGTGGTTTTTTAGCATGATTAAACCTTTATTTAAGGCAGGGCAGGCAGAGTTTGGCAGTAGATCTTGCAGATAAAGAGAGCTGTTCTGCTCTGGGAAGCAGAGGGGGACCAGAAAGCAGTGGAAGAATACTGGGTCTGCTCTTCAGCAAAATAAAAAACCACAGCATGTGAGTAATCCGATCTTCAGTCATCAAAGTATGTATTCAAGTCATTCTCAGAATAATGATGGGATTACTCACAGGGGGAAGGTTAAGTGCTTTTGCTGAACTCATATATCTGGACAGAAGCCACAGTATCCATGCAGGTCTCTTTGGAGGTTTTCTCTGCAAACACTGGAACACCCACAGCATTGTAAGGAGCATAAAGACTCCTTTCTGCTTTCTATGTAATTATCTCAGAGAAACTCCCTAAACTTAAATTTACTGATTTTTGCTTGCTTCAAAGCATGTTAATCCTCATATAGGATATTATTTTGTCCTAATACCAGGACCAAATGCTAGGACAGTGCAGGAAGAATAAAATCTTTTATAAGGGGATATAAACCATTATTCTGGTTTCAGAAGTCATTGAAACTAATATGACTGTGCAGATACAATTGAAAAATGTGGCCATTAATTTCTACAGCATATAGAATATTTATCTACAGTAATATAGATATCTTTTTTGGGAGTACATGGCAAAGAACAAGGAAGATTTGTTTTGATGAGACCATGCCATGATAATAGGGGCCTAAGGGGGGAAAACACTGATTTCAAACCAGGGAGGACTGAGTTCACACAACCCGGGCAAGAGAAGGCTCTCTGAACCTCAACATGCAGAAGTCCCTGTGCTGCTCCCCTCAAACCAAGGGTGGTCAAGCAAAGCGGATGCAGATCCCTCACACAAGGAAGAAATCCCCAGGTCTGGAGATAGACTGAAAAAGGGGAGGTGGGAGAAAGCCATAAAAGAAGCAACCAGAATGATGCATTCCTATCTATCAGTTTTCTATGGTCCAGAGTCATAAGGCAGAACCACTGCACCAACAATAAGTGTTGATGCACACGAGGTGTAGCAGCAGTGGGATGCTTTGACACTTTGACTAAAACTACTACTAGTAAGTCTTCTATTGATCAGTGTCCTCCAGCTACAGTCTTTTAAATTATGTTTTTCTAACTGATTTTGTGTGATATAATAAGGAAAAAATGACTTACAGACAGATGATCTATGAGAAAAATGGTGTGTGGAAACCGTTTCTATCAAAAATTAATAACTAAATCCACTTCTGTGCAGAGAGCCTGAATAAGAGCCATATGCCTTTTGTTGTTTTCCACTGAGGACTGTGAAGACCTTGCTGGAGGCATTTGGCAAAGTTGCTGGTGTAGGTCTTAGAAGTTATGAAGAATCTGATGCCAGATCTATGATGCTAGATCTGATGCTAGAGCTGAAATAAGTGAGAACGGGAGCACTGAAATAATCATCTGGAATGAATATGACTTCAAATGGGATCAAGCAGTTTAGTTTTACCTAAACTAAAACAGCAGTAGATCCAGTGAACTTTTTTTTTTCCTAAACCATAATAAAAATACATTTGCCATTCAACAGAATGAATATACAAACTATTTGCACATTTTGCAAACTTAGTGTTATCTTTTCAGTCAGAAGCTGTGCCATAGAATACTTTCCTTTGTTAGCAATGGCACCATTTCTAGTAGAAAACTTGAAAGAAAAAAAAAGAATAAATTAGTTTAAAATTATTGACCTGATGCAATGTTAAGGCTTCTCTCTTGAATTTTAACAGTTTACTGTGTTTTGATGTCTCAAGCCTGTAACTGGCAGCTGCAACAGGATGAGGCCAGGCAGGGCACTTTGTGGTAGGTTTACAAATCTAACTGCAGAAAATGTGATGCAAAGAATTGGCATATTTTTTTTACATACATGTAATCATGTAGGTTCCAACATTTAGAATAATCCTTCCAACTAGTCACAGCAAGTCAGACAGGTGTTTTAAAGACTGGGTAAGTTTGACAAGGAATCTAGAAATCCTATCAAATTTTCTGCAGTAACTCAGTCGCGTTGAAAAGGTTTCATACGATTGCTCTATTGAAAAGGGAAGACAGGATACAAAGTAAAAGGCACAGATGTTATAGAACAGTCACATTTCTTGAATACAGATATCTTATAAATTAGATAGTGATTAAAATTGGGAACAGCCGTTTTGCTGCTGCTTTATTTGTCAGTGCCGACTCTTTCTTGACCAAACATCTCAATCTTTTCTAATGCTGCACCACTATGTGCTGGTGGAGTCTTTTCTGAAGAGCTTTTCTTCTTTCTTCCCATTTCTGTAGCTTCCACCAAAGTATTAGTCAATGGTTTTCCCAGTGTTTCTGGAAGCATTATCGTTAATATTCCACTCAGAAGAGCCATGATTCCAACAAGCAACTGGAAGAAATAAACAGTAGCTGTAAAGGTAGGTAAGTCTTTCAAGCTATACATAGTTTTGATCTTGCTTGAGAGTAAATTTAAAATAAAGCACAAGGAACTGTAAAGCAGAGATCATAAGTCTTAAATGTTGCCTGTATAAAAGATCTACCTTTTTTGTTGCATAAATGAAAAGATTATGCAGCAGAATTAATGAATGAGCAAGTGAAGTGTTTTGTTCACAAGGGATCAATACAGTGCAAGCAGGAATAATTCTGTTTGAGAAAACAATACATATTACCTTCATTTGGTATTTCTAGTCTCAGGCATGTATTTAAGAACTGATTCTAGGATTGCTTACATTTATTTTTACAGGCATGTTCACAGAGCTACAATTTCCCTGCCACCTGTAATCTCAATTCACACTCCAGCTCCTGTGTACCTGTACCTGTGTGCTTGTTCCTCCTGCACACAGCCAGACTGGAATTTCTCAATATGGCTCATTGGCCCGGAGCCACCAAAGTGCACATCTGTGCTCAGGAGAGCTCTTCAGCAGATGATGAGCTAGCTCTCAACAGGAATATTTTGCTAAACTCAAAGAAAGGAGTGCAGGCATTCACTGACATATGCACTGGCATCTCATTTTGGATTTGTCCATGGTATACACAGTTCCATAACAACAGCATGAGTGGTGAGAGGATCAGGATGGTGTGGGGGAGGTAGAGAAACACACACTTGTTCCAGGAATATCTGTTCTTTCCCTTCACATTCCCATCACATAGACATTTCTATGTCTTGTTCAATGACACCAATCCCACTTTGCTCCTCTGAGTACAGAACAGCATTAAACCCCTGACAGTCCTCCAACACCAGGTCATAAATGACCCAATTCTCTCCTGATAGAAAAGCTTTCACACAGAACATCATGCCTGGTCTCAGTGTTTTTCCATTCTGTGACTGGGAACTTTGATGCTGTATTATCCTTATCTTGCCCTGTGCTGATTCTGAAGTCTGTCCTGTGTTTAATGCTTTCTTTCCAAGGGTGAGAGAGAACATTTGGAATCACTATGCCCACATCTCTCACACAGAGCTTGAGATAAGAACTGGCCAGCTACTGTCTGCATCTAAGCCCGACTTTAAGTCAGAAAGGTGCTATAAAATCAGAATTCCTTACTGTAACCTTGAACAGTGCTATTTTCTTGCACATGCACCATGCTGGTTTTGCTTCTCTTCCCTTCCAAAAGAAGAGGACAATTTGTCTCATGTATTCTTTTGAGAAGCAAAAGGCGCACTGTTGCATACACTCCTTTTTGCACTTGCAATAAATATAGAGGCAGACAAAAAAAAATACAAAATACTGTTAAATATTACAAACTACAGTGAAAATAAAATAGTCGTGGTCTTACCATGAAAGTTAAAAAAAAATCCTAGCAGTAATAGGACTAGAGGAAATGGCACAAACTGAGGGAGATCCTTTTAGACATCTATGTGTCACGAGTTATATTTAAAAATATATCCCAAAATATTAAAATCTCATCTCTGAGTGTCACAACTCTACTATTCAGACATGATTTTCTGCCCTGGAAAGACAGGATGAATTGACACATGGCAGCTATTCCACAATATTGTCTTTTATGTACACCCTTTAGTCTGTCAGAAGTTTATAACTGATGATATTGAGGTCTGTAAAGGATATTGAATCTTACGGACACCCATAAATTTGGAGTGTATGAGAACTGGGTCACTAGTGATACTCAAAAGAACAAGGTTAAAGCAACGCTGTGTGCTTTGAATATGTGTGTCTTTTCTGTTTTGGTTATTCTTTTTAGACACTTGGTATTCTTCTCATGTTTTCCCTTCTCATAAACCTACCTCAGTCCCCTGAGAACTGTCACTATTCTGTAAGTGTACACACCACCATCTTTCCTGCCTTTTCATCTCAGCTCTCATAACTCTATTTCATCCCATGTTAGTTTCCTTTTTTTCCTCTATGTGCAAGCTGCTGCATGCTGAGTAATTCAGTACATTTCCCTTCTCCCTGACCCTCAAAGCATTTTCCAGTATTTCCTACAAAACAGAGTATGAAACAATTAAGTCACAGTTTATTAACTCAAGGACTTCTCAGATGTCCTCCACCTTTTCAAGGGCAGTAGCCACACCTATCAATGAAGTGACTCACATTTAGTAAAAGCAAGTCTTTTGCAGTCTTATCTTGGCACACTTCTTCATAAGGCATCTGATAGAATTTAGCCCTTTGCTTGCTCACTACAAATGTGTGCATTTTGTATGTATGTATTTACTATTTTAAATACATAATTCAGTATCAGAACATGTTCTCCTGATATGGTCAAATGCTTATGTCTACAAATAAAGTGTATTTGTGTTATTGTACAAGGTATTTAACTATGTTTAAGTATGTTTAAGTATGTTGACGTTAATTTGACAGGCATACCTCCTTAAATGCATTGTGTTTTCAGGATGTTAATTTGAAATCTGACTTTCTGCTTCGTCAAACTCTTAGAGTGTTCCCATCACTTCAGTGCAACCAGCACCTTCTAACAGATACCATAAAAAACTTCAGAAAATATTTACCATCATTTTTCTTACGTCCTCTTCCCTATCTGGAGCAACATTTATAATTCTGCAATGTAATGTCTAAGACTAGGACTTAATATATTTACTCCAGAACAAAAGAGAATTTGAATTAAATATCCCTACAAAATAATACTTTTACTTCCGAGAACAAATTATTATTCTAGTCTGCTATTTATATTTATATTCATATCCAATGGCTCTGAACCAATCTAAAATGTGATCTTACTGACAAAATTCCTACTTCAACAAAAAACCTTATATTTCGACATGAAAAACCAATATTATTTGACAGAGGGTTTGTATTCATTTATTAACATCAGTCTGGGCTTTTAAAATTTCTAATTTATGGTTTTCTGAGAGAAAAATGAAGCCTGTTAAACGGCTATTGCAACATAATTCTTAACAGCTGAGAAACAGAAATAGGTTATATAAGGAGCAGTTGTTTTACTGTACATTTTCTATAAAGTTGTCACATGAAAAACATACTTGGCAAGTTATTCAAGATTTATAGTCATTCAAATAAGATGCTTGCAGTACTCACAGGTGGCATAACTGTGCACGAGGCAGAGTGCCAAACAAATAGCAGCAGTGACTGCTCGACAATGTGTGGTGTTTGCAATAGATCAGTGTGATGTGTATCAGTTTACTTACAAATGTAACCCATTTGATTTCACTTCCATTCCAAAACACTTACTTGACCTGAGGCTTGGCACGCTATCCTCCAACTCAAGACAACCCTATTTAATAAATTGACAAATGCTCTATAACAGGAGCTAATAATGGAAACATGTTCACTGTGAACTACTACTCAACTCTACAAAAACTCTGGATAATTTTTGTACACTGAGACTTGTTCACAGCTGAAATAATTCCTGTGTTTATACTGCCATTTGCACTGCTCTCCAGAATGTTTGAGCACTCCCCCATCTGTGGTTTAACTGCAGCACTTCTGCACAGATAAATCTTCTTTCATCCAGTAAAGGCAAAATGCTGACAAGAGAAAAAAAAAAGTTCTCCCATGACCACTTCGCTGTGCAAATGTTTCTTTGTCTTTTGTGGAATCATATCTTGGTTTGCGTGGAGACATTGTTAAGAAAGAAAACATTTTTAGGAACTTGAGGAAATAAATTTATTTGTGGTCTCCTTCATCCTCTTAGTTTTCACTGAAAACAACCAAAAGTAATTAATTTAAATAATGAAATGAGCTCACAAGAATCCTCTGAAACCAATCTCTAGCATCTATAATTAAAGATTTTATAGTTGCCAAATCGAAGGGACACAATGTACTCTTTCAGGAAACTCCAATGTGGTGGACAAAATTTGACTAAGAACCCAGGTTAAAGACACATCCCATTAGACTTTCACTTTCTGACATGTATAATCTACATATAATAGCAGTGTCCTAGTCACAGTGAATTCTAAGGGGGTTTTGAAAGAATTTAAACTATTTTAAACCATTAATAAACTTTTCTTTACTTAAAGCTTTAATACAAACTTTGTAATTCCATTTGGTTTTATGTATATAGGCATTTATCCTTCAGGAGAAAAAAGGAATTGAATTGCTGCAGGATTTCTAAGCAGCAAATGCTTCATAACAGAAATGCAATGAAGAAATGAGATTCATGTGTGAGCAGGAAATACATAAAATATTTTGTATAAAGTGGATCTACTACATAATGCCCAAAGTACACAAAGGAATGGTGCCACCTCTCTTTTCTGGGACAACTGGTGGTGAAAGACAAAACCTAATGGTAACATGATCTGGAGTTACCTAAAAAGTAAGATGTGCTTAATCAACACAAGGTTCTGTTGCTTGTCAAAGTCACCATGAAGCTCATCAATATACCATTTCTTTCTCTTTTTCTATCTCATTAATTGTTTTGTTCAGTTCTGGTAAATGAAAAACACAGAACAGGAGCTTTAGGAGAGGTGTGAAGACCAAATAATAAGCACAAAATTTCTTGATCTTTTGGGAGGCTATTCCAAAGATGCAGCGTCCCAGAGAAGACATGGAAAGTATTAAGGCATAATGTAAGAAAATCCAGCCACCTGTGGTGAGTTCAGGAATGGCAGAACTATGCCTTTGAAAAAAAGTGAAACTAAATCAGGAGCATGGTAAAAAACTGCTGGGCCTGAAGAAAAGTCTGGACTACGATACTTCGTAAATGTTACATGGTAGATGCAGAGTATTTTTATCAATTTTATGCTAGGATTCAGAGCATAAATATTTTTCTGCCTTCTGTCATAAAAACATTTCAGAATATTTCAGTGATTCAAAGTCTCTCTTTTGCTTTAGCTGCATGTTTTTAACAATATGAGGCTACTGGTCTTTGGGACTTAAACTTTCAAACAAGAATGGTTTACTCAATTTTCTTTTTGAAATAAATGTTCAGCTTTTGGTTCCTTTGTCATGAAAAAAACATACTTGGTAAGTTACTAGAGAGAAAACAAGTGATACATACACCTTTTCAAAAAACATTTATCATTGAAATAAATACCTACAAGTGGCATGAAAATCCAAACACTTCTCAGATATACACAGAAAGGAGCAACCACACTTCCTACTCGGCACATCATGCTTCCACTTCCAACAGCAAGTGATCTAGACAGAAAAGAATTTGAGTAAGAATTCTGGCAGTTAAAGGAAACAATTAGAAATGCATAGATACTTCAAACATCAGTAGGATTTGTGTCTTTAAGCAATTATACTAGGAAGATGTTGCTATGCCAATGTAAATTTATATTGTAGTGAAATTCAGCTGCTTCTGTAATTAAGATTAAAAATATAATTATCATTCAGCATAGATCACAGGATGAATAACCAGGCCTTATAAGAAAGGCATAAAAATGTTTAAGGAAGTACTGAGTATTCTTCTAGTTCCCCAATGGAACCAATCAATGCATATGGAATGCAAAATAAATAAAAAACTGTGGTGCAGCCAAACTCCAGCTCTGAGGCAGCTGAGGAACTCATCCCATGCCAAGTCTTTCAGATCACCACCACTGATGCCAAGAGCTGCTGGATCTGGTGCAGAAACATAACAAAGGGAATGAAATAACATCAAATTAATAAGAAATACATAACTGGCAAAAGTTCTTACCTTACAATTGTTGGGTACAGTTCTGCTGTGTAGAGATATATAAGGCCAAATGCCACACCTATGGAAAATTTTCCAGCCATATTTGCTAAGATAATTAATATATTGAAATCCTATTGAAAGAGAGCACAAATAAATATATCACCAGAAAATAACATCCTTCCAAACATAATTTACAGTCTTCAAAAGTTGTGACCCAACAATAAGCAATACTCATTGCTTGCTTTTTAAAAATTGCTCAATAAGTTACTAGTTTCCATATCACTTTTTTACAAGTCCTGGTTCACTGAAGCTCTGGGAGCATTTTATGTGTGACTCCAGCAATGACAGTGAAACCTGTACTGAAAATACAGAAATCTATCTTAGACTGGCAGCTGCAACTTAAAACCAGCCTTTAATTAACTATTCTACGATTTAAAAACAGCAGCTGCATCTACCAACTTTAAGAGCCTTTAAAATGAATTTCTGCTATAGGAACACTTCCAACCATACGTGACTAACCTGAGGTATGAACATAATTAAAACACAGATCAGTGCACTTAAAATAAGGAACGGAATGAGTGTGTTTCTCCTTCCCAGTTTGTCCATCGCAAGGCAAGCAATGATATAGCAAGGCAACTCCACAGCACCTGTCAGTATGAAATTATCTCAGTTTAAGTCATGATTACACATATTCATCTTACAACTGTAACTTCCTCTTTATGAGGAATTAATCTGATCTAGGGGGTAGTAAACGAGTAAAATCTAAAGATAACCAGTGTGTTGGGCTAGTTCATTTCATTACAGAAAGTTTGACAGCAGGCAGAGAACAACCTAGAATACAGAAGTGGGAGTGGAGAAGGACAAGGGAAACACAGGTTTCACAGCACAGAGCAGCTCCAGTTCTCTTTGGGGTGGAAAATTACAGAAAAGAGCAAGGCCACAGTTCTGTTTCTATGACACTGACACTTTTGTCTGAAAGCTCTATATTTGCTGCTCTTCTCCTTCAGGTATTTTCACATTAACAGCTCAAGTGTGCCCACAGGGAATATTGCTAGTGTCACACTGACACCCCTCTCAGGATTTGCCGGCTTCTACCTGGACAGGGAATGGAAGCCACAGGTGCCTCCCCCAGCTTCAGCTCAAAATCATCCCAAAGTAAAAGGCAAGGTCTGTCCACATCCATTTTTCTGAGTAAGGTCCACAAATACAGAGTGCAGTTCCAGCTTTCTCCCTTCTCCATAAAAAAAGAGGGTTTACAATATCCCACTCTCCACACAGATCATCTCTTCCTAATGTTTCTTTCCAGAGAAAAACTTCTGCTGCTCAAAAGGATCTGGCATTTGGCTAGACCTGTTCACACTGTGTAAACATGATTTGCCCCTAGACAAATTATATTGAGGCAGAGCCAGTCTGGACATGTTTTAAGCCAATTTGCTCATGAAGAATGCTACTATGTCCAATGTAAAATCAAGGAAGAACATAAGACACAGCCCTGAAGAGCCTGGATTCCTTTATTAAGTACATATAGCATGTCAATACACCTATAATATCAGGGATTAACAGTCTTTTGGAGTTGTGCTGGAAGAAGCATGTTGTAATTATTCAGTGTCTGTTAGTCTACTAAAATATTTTTAGAAGAGGTGGATACAGTGTACTCCACAATAGCAGTTTAGTTATCTGTGCAACACCAGCACCCACTCTTCAACACATCAGTCTAACAATACACTGTAACACATGACAAAACAAACTGGAATAATGAAAGCTCCAGTCCTTCTGTGAGCTTGTGTACACGATCAGTCACATTCACTTTACTGAGAGTACTCAGCTGCACAAAGCAAAGCACATGATTTAATTCTTCACTGGCTCAGAGCTGCATGTCTGATCTAGAGTCTTCTGAAGTCAGTGGAATATTTCCACTGATGTTAACAAACTTTGGATCAGGCCTTGAATGCACTGAGCTGCCTTTATAAACAACTTACATGCCAGAGAAAGATTACAGCCAGAATGATAAAATTAAAAGAGTATTACAACTTAATTAAAAATACACTTTTGCAAAAACTAAAATGACCCTTATGACTATGTTTTCTACAGAGACAAACTGAATATATCATGACTGTGAGTGATAAAAGGAGTATTTTTTTCTCCCATTTTCCTAGTTTGTGCCTTTAACAGAGCTATGTGAATTTTGTGTTGCTTGTTTGCTTCCCCTGGTGTTTGTATGGATCTGCTATAAGCTTGCAGGGCAAAGAGAAGACAGGCAGAATATGGTCTTACAATTAGAAAGACAGACAGAGAAGAATTCTGTACACAAAAAAAATCTAAATTTTTTTTCTCAGAAACAGTGAGGTTTGGAGTGAATGATACTCCTCCTGTGTTAGTCAACTTTATGAAGAGTTAGCAAGAAACCTTTTGAACAAGATTCATAATTGAATGAACAAAGTAAAAAATTGGTTGTCAAATCTATAGACATTTTTAAATGTTATGTTCCAGTTCTGTCATTAACAGAATAAGGTACAAAAATATTTACCTATGAGAAAGAGGTTTAGATATTCATTGCCTCCTAAACTGACAGAACTGAGGGAGAAGACGTAGTACCCCAAGCTCCCAGTGAACCAGATCAGCCAGACTGTGATGGTCCTTCTTGCAATTTGCCAGTTACAAAACAGGTCTAAGATGTTGTGCTTCTTTGTTGAGGACGTGTCATTGTCACCACTGGCTGGATCATCTTGTTGGACTGAGCACAGTTCAGAAACTTTGCAGGGAGTGCTTACTTTATTCCATCTTGCCATTGTATCAATCACTTTTTGTGCATCTTCGTACCTTTCCTCTGATAGGAGCCAAAAAGGTGTTTCTGGGAGCATCCAGCAGCACAAGACAAAGGGAAGAGTTGCTATGGAGAGAAATATCTGATAGACCCACCAGGTCCGAACCAAAAATCCCACGAGTGCCACAATCATAATTCCCATAGCAAAAAAAGCATGGACATGCATAGAAGCCCAGGTTCGCGCTTTAATGCCAACAAATTCAGTCACATAAACAAAAGCCACAACCAGATAGCCACTTGAAACCTGGGAGGGTGGGAGAGAGAAAAGAAAAAAAAAACAGAGTGAGGTTTGTTTCTACTCTCCTCGTGCACCAGCAGTAAAAGCAAACAGCTAACAGTGTTCCACATCTGTGTACGCTTAGTTGCCACCGCGCTGGCCTGTCTCACACTGACAGAAAAAAAGGCAACCATGAAAATGAGTCAGCTGGAGAAAAAGTTCACTCAAACCTTCAGACTGCCTGGACACTATTTAAAAATGTGAAGTGAATTTGGATGCTTCTCTGTAGTGGGGGACAGGCAGCAAGACACCTGCAAAAAAACTTAATTTGCTGATGTCATTAAGCCCTTCCCCTCCAAAAAATCAGGTCCCTTAATGACATCACAAACTGGATGCTTGGGAAAGTGAGGTCCCCTGAAGTAATTGTCACTTCTGAGAATCTTGACCTCGGCTTTTAAGCAGGCAATTAATAACCTACATGTCAGAGAACTGCACATTTATGAAGAATTACCTTCCACACCCTTGTAAAATATCTCACTAAATCAAAATTTTTACAATGTTGGAAGAGAATCTTATATATATCCAATTAGAGGTTCTCGTATGGTATCAAGTGAATGCAATTACCGGCATGTTCTGCATAATAATATTTCTTCANTATATATATATTTCAATTTCTCAAATATCTCAACATCAAATTCCTGGTATCTCAAAACATTTCAAAACACAGCTAGAAAATACAGACTATAAAATATTTCAGTATATTGTTTTAATTAATTGATTTTCTGGTTAATAACTTTCCAGTTAATAATCTCTGATTCTGAATCCACTGATAGGTAAGCTGCACTGACCTCAGTGGCACGGGGCTAGAGTTTAGGACTGTATCTTGCAAATCAGTCCCAGTGGCCAGATAAAACCTACAGCATTGGTCTGGTCAGAGGTTTTTGCTTTTCTGAACTACCACAGGCCCTGGCATCAACAGCCAAGGGAGTCAGCAGAGGGACGCCTGTAGTTCTCACTGTTCAAGGCTGACATGATGCAGTTTTTCCCACTAGGAAATTCTTCTGAGCTCTAATCAGGCAAAGGGAGCTCCAGGTGCAAGATTCTGTCTTGACTAATGCACTGTCAGCAGGAATAAAATAAATGATGGGACTATTTTCAAATGTCTAACCCATGTTAAATAAGTTAGATGATTTCTTTTGTGATGGCATTCTAATTTCTTTATGCATTATGTAGTGAAAAGCTACAAATAATGTACTTCTGGCTGTAAAATAGTTATTTAAAATTGGTTACTAGGCATAAATATTGAGTATGTGTCAGATATTGGATGTATACCACATGCACATAAAATTGTGTGTGTGGGTCCGCATAAACACATATACTGAAATACCCCTAAGTACAGTATAAAACATCTAGGTGTTAAACATGTCTACCTGTGTTTTTAGTATTCCAGATACAGCTTAAAAGACCAAAGAGATGCATGGAAGAGAAAATGTGCATCTCTCCTCCATCACTCAAAACGGTAGAGATAAAAATAATACTTATTATAGATTTGCTAGTTTAAGAAAAAATATATTCAATTTCTAAGAATAAGGAGAAATGCAACAGCAGCTGCAATGCAGAATCCAGAGTTTGCTGCTCACACTTGGTATTTAATTACCAGTCCAGCAGAGGTTGGGATGGAGGAAGTACCAAACACTGCTTCATACAGACGCTTTCTATTAATTCAAAGAGGAAAACTGCTGTGGTCCAAGAACATTCAGACTCTCCCTGCTCTGCTGAAATAAGTGCAACAAACGGGGCTTTAGAATAATGAAGTAGGGGAGGAAATAATAACAAAAGGGAGGTTTTCCTGAGAAGGGGTAAGAAATGACATGTAAAAAGGGCCAGGGTGAACATCCTTTCTTACCATGGCAAGGAGAAAGCGCACAATCACGAAACTGTAGTAGTCAAATGTGAAGGCCACTGCGATGCCAAATACAAACTGACCAGCACTTGTGAACCATATAACACGCTGTCTTCCCAGTCTGCAAATCACAGCAGTAATAAAGTCATGAATAACCACAAATATTCTATTAAAATATGCCTGCAACTCCAGAGAGCCTAGCTGGAAGTTTAATAACTCACCACAGAAACTCTGGTTTAGTTACCTGTATTAATTTGTCAGTAATTCCAACTTCCAAGAAAAAGGATGGATAGAACTTCCATTCCACAATTCTTGGCTGGAAGCAATGTGCAGTGAGCATTACATATGTTCACCTCCAGTTTTAATTTCTACATTGGTAAATTTACTCTTATTTATGAGGACATAAATCAGTTTTTCAGATGTTTTATATTAAGTAGCATCATGTTAATAATTTCTAACAGAAGTTAGCTGTGATAACACACGCTACCTTTTGCCAAAGTAACAACCAATTTGGATAGTAATGAAAGGTTTCTGTAACGTATCTTTGTCCAGTTCTTTAAAATTAGATTATCTAAAAAATGACAATCACATAGTTCCCCATAATTTTCTGATTTCTGACAGAACACATGCATGCATATAAAAACACAGAAATCCAGGAAGATAGTATACTAACAGCAAAAAAATCATGTCAAATAGTAGCTTCAGCAGTAGATATACAAGACTGTACTGAGAATGCACTACATTCTATCTGTAAATGCTCTGTAACACAAACTGCATGGAATTCTTTTTCTTTCCTGATAATAATTCCTTGGTCTCTTATTATCTCCTCCATTGCAAACAGCTTTTCACAAATGGAGATATTACTTTTAGACAGAGAGTTTGAGGGCTTTCTGAGTGTTTTTTTTCTGTGAGTATTTGGTACTCCAATAAAATTTGTCTTATTTTTCTCCAGCCTTGACCTGGAGTCAAGATTTGGTCTTTGATCCCTGCCAGAAAAGATCCCAGTAAGTCTCAGCTATCAGAGCTCTTCTGTTGGGAAATCCATTAATTGGTAATGGGAGGAACACACAAACTTATTTCCCATGAGCCAGGATGTGTCAGAAAATAATAACTTTCAGCTGTAAAGTCTGCAGTTGTAAATCTGCAACTCAGAATGTGTGTATTATCTTAACTGGCTGTCCATGGCTTGGATTAATGGAAATGAGAACAATACAATCCTAACCTTATTAATCATGTGCAAGTATTAATTAATAAAGTTATGAATTATTTAAAGGGACTCAAAACAGATGTTGGCATTATATTCTGGTTTTGTACTAAGTAAGGTTTTACAAAGCCTGGGATTGGGAGGCAGATTGATTCCATGTGTTCTAAAAGCCAAATTAAAAAAAAAGCTCATCATTACTGTTGCATTCCCATGTTGTGACTGTCACACTGTAGCGTTGTGCTAATGAAGGAAAATCAGAAAACAACATGCCTGATCTCCATGTTCTGCTTACACTGTTAGATGTGGGATGAAACATCACCCTCCCCCCAACAAAACCATCAATCAACAAGTTCCTTTATAGAAAGACATAAATAACTCTAAACCAGCCTTCAAAGCAAAGCACAGGTACAGAAAGTGCCCAAGAAAAAACCTAGTACAATGTAGCTTGGATATTTGATTCTCATATGGACAGATGGGCATGGCTGGGTGTTCTTCTGAGGCAGGAATATGTCTGTGCTGAGAGAGAAAACCAACTGAGGCAGGAGGAAACAGATGTACACCCTGAGTCTCACTGTTGCTTCTGAGTCCAGCTCTGATGTTGGATTTCAGTGCATGATCTGAGATAACACCTAGGGAGGAAGCGTTGGACGGGAATGGGCCTTGGAACCGTGAGCAAGGGACTGCTCGGGTTGAGTCACTCCAGGACTGATGCTCCTCGTGCTCAAACAGAACTTTGTACATGCTGGTAAATAAGTGAAGCTACAGCACAGCTCACCCACACCCATTTTTCCTCTTATCTGCACTAGCTTTCAAGAGACTGAAGTTTAAGCTAACTTTTCAGGGAAAACCTGCAATTGGACAGCAAGGAAATGTATGTATATGGATGTTTATTTTAAGAAGTTGGGGCTTGCTCAAACCCTCGAAGCCTTTGCATCAACCCCACTGAGCTGTATTCGTGACAGAGCTTAGGAAAGGTGATTTTACATGATATTTAACCTTCTAGTAGCCCTTCAGCTGTTTGTCATATTACAAAATGAAAATCTGCATTTCCATGAGCAATGTCTCCTCATGAAAAATGAGGTGAAAATCTCCTCCCAGGTTTTTCCATTGCTACTACAATGAGCCGTTGCTATTCCTGTTAAAATAAGTAAACAATCAAACAAATAAATAAAAATCTGAAGTCAAATACTAGCTGCGCAGGGCAATTTCAGGGATCAAGGCCTAGAACAATGGATGACATAAAGTATGAAAAAGTTTTAAAAGTAAATTACTTGAGAACACATTTTAAAATTAGTACTTGCTATTGGAGAAAGAAATCAAGTTAAACAGATCTGTGAATAAAGCAATATCCAAACCTCCTGAATATTGCATATGTAGTTATGAATACACAATGAATGAAAACAACAAAAACAGGTAGATGCACACAGAGTTACTGTAGTCTGAAGCTACGGTTTTCAGAGGATGGGACTTTACCTGTCAGCAATGTCACCAAAAATCACTGCTCCAACCAAGACTCCAAGCATGAACGTAGGCTGGATTAATTTTGCAAGCCATTCTCGGTCACAGACCAGATCCCACTGCGTAACAACAGTGCTCTTCCACTTTGTATCATCATAGAGAAATCCATCAGAACAAGGGAATACAGACTTGTTGCCTTCATATTCATATGCCAGGTCCAAACCAGCTTCTCGTTTGGACCTGCTGCATTGACCAAGTTCCCAAATTTCTCTGTTTTCCAGCTGGACTACAATGTAATTTTCTGTTGATGTCCATAGTGTCCAGATATCCTCTATACTTGATGTGGAGGAGTTGTGGAAAAGAACACTACTCACGTTTCCAGGGAACCCACATACAAAGTTAGGAGTAACAGCCATGAACACAGATGCTAAGTAATGGATACCACATGACATAGCTTGAAAGACAGATGCAAAATAAATGCATGCTTGAAATCTGTAAAGGGAAAGAAAAGATTTTACTGAGGAAAAGCCCTCTATACATGAAAAAAATATTCAGCATAATAGTTTGGGTAGATCAGTAAATGGAGATATCATTAACGTGTGTAGTGTTTTGTTGTGTAGTGCTGCTTCAATATTAGCTAAGCTCTGCAAGAGACCAAAGATGAGAAAAAGATCCACAGTTATCTATTGTTAGGAAATAAGTGCTGCTCTTAGTCCTGTTTAGTCATACAGAGAAGACCATTTAAAATGAAACAATTCTGACTTTAAGCACTTCGTTTGAAGCAACCTTCCACCTTCCAATTCTCTGTAGCACATCCCCTTAAAACAAGGCCTTAGATTACTTGAATAGTTAGAAAAACAAACCAAACACATTACGCCCCTCATTCCATCTAACTGTATCTCTATAACTGTATTCCATCTATTTTCCATCTCTCTTTATTGCAGCCAAAAGACAAAGAGGGAATACATGTAGACACACGTAGAAGATAGAATCTGAACGATGTGAAATGTTTTGTACCAAAACAGAGCTCTGAACTGGGTTGGGTTTTGGCTTAAACAGGGTGTGCAGTTATCCATTAAAGATTGTATCATAAAGCAAACCTAGTAAAAGAATGTTTTATGCATAGCCTGAATTTTGGCATTTTAACAGCTTTTAAAACCTGCTTGAGATGCAGGTTAATCTTAGTATAAAAATTGCACGTGTATTCAGAATTTCAAAAGACTTGCAATGAACTCTAGTGTCACTGTCTGCAAATTCTAGACAATTTCTGATAGTTTAAGCATGAGGAGACTTTTTCTCAATTAAATGTTTAAATTATGCATATAATCAGTACAACATCTGTTCAGAAAAAAAACAAGATAGCTTTTGTTTTCCTCTCTTTTTTATCTCCTGAAGGCCAATCAATTGCAATAATTTGAAGGAGTATTCAATGAGCTTCTATACATCCATTCTTACTGCAGGATGCAGCAGGCCTTGACAGTNTTTTTTACATGATCAGAGGCTATCTCCGCAGAAGTTATAGGAAATAATGTCTAAAAACCAATTACCTTGAAATGTCTTTTGGGAAAAGTCAGAGCAATTCCTGTAACAAATGAGGTCTCTAGATACTCGCCTCCAAAATGTATCTAATCTAGCCTTGAATTCCCATAATACAGATCTCAGCAGTACACAGCCATAGGACTTTTAAATCATCTACCATCAGAATTTCTGAATAATTTTGAAACTATCTATAAGCAAAGTATTGAAATAGAATTTACTGGATACATTATCTTAATATCCAATTAACCTTTCCAATAAAACAGTTGTCTTGTAAAACACACCTCCATTCACCGTCCTCATTCTCCTCTGCCTTTTATCTTGATTCTTGTTTCTTTCCTTGGTAAATGCAAACCCAGTAGCCTGTCCTGTCCTTCCAATGGCATTTGATGTTGCTGTTGTTCTGCTGCAGTGCTTTTTATCCCCCTTCTCTTGACTAACAGCTCTATTGACTTTTCCACAGCAGTCTGAGGAGTGAGTTGAATTGCTAAACCCACGGTGGCAGCTCAAAATCTGGCTCCACTTCCCTTTGTGGGATACTTCAAGGCACTTCTCACACAGGTGCTGTGCTCCTCTTTCCCAACGATACCGAGAGATATGGTCAGGAGAAACTGAACATAACCACAGCAACCCCTAAGTCTATCAATTCTCTCTCAAGAGAACAGCTTCTTGAGGATTTAGTAGCTAGCCATGGATCAAAGCAAGGCTGAAACAGCTCTGAAAGGCATTTGGACTATCTTGGACCACAAAAAAGCAAAGGTTAATTTGAAATGTAACCCTTGGGACCCTATTGATGCAGACAAATATGTTTTTTAGTTCCTCTTCTCTAGTTTCATTCTAACCGTTCCCATCAAAAGGCACAAACTCATTTTAAAAATAGCAGAGCATGAGCAAATTCAACAACCTGGGCGATTGTTGCCATATATAGAATGCTAGAAAGAGATAATAGTAAATTAAACCCCTGGAAGCTGTGCGCTTACATCTTCTACTAGCTAGTAAAAAGTGGCATATTTGGAACTAGGATCCCCAGTATTTGCAATATCTGTCATTATGCATTAGAAAATTGCAGTGTCAGATAATCCACTTGGTATTTCCCAATGAGAGGAAGAACGAAATAATTTCAAACTCACATACACACTTCTTGAGTTTCCTAATTAGTTCTTGCAATACAAGAAATATCAGGATCATCATTTATCCTCATCCCAGTAATAGTTAGTAGGAAAAATATATTTACGCCTTTTTTTGTTGGAGAGGCTTGAAGGGAGATAACTTCTAAGGACAGAGACTGAGAAGATGGCATAAAACAATGCGCTACATTTATTTTTACAAATTCAAAGTCCAACACTATCGCCAGGGCACTGAGCAGGTCTAATTAATCTCTGCTCTAACTACTCACTTGAGAGTTTTATCTTCTCTCTTCCTGAACGTTTCTTGTGATCATACTTCAATGACCATTTAGACAGACTACTCCACTGTCAAATCTTTCTGTTGGCAAGTTTCTCATTAAATCTAATCTCGATGTCCCCTTTTCAAATATAAGACTATTATTAGCTTATAAAACACCCTGGTGCAACCTTAAATAAATCTTCCTTTCCTTTTATCACTTCATCGTACAGGATTCTCAGTTATCCTCCTCCTGTTACTGTCTCCAACCATACCATCTACAGTCTGTTACCCTTGCCTTTTCTTTGTGTCCCTTCTTTCTTTCCACCTCTGTAAAAAGCAATAAAGGGTTCATTTTAAAGAACTATCTGTCATGCCATATTTCACCCATCTTTCAAGGGTTTAACTTACAATTAGATATAGCTTATTCTTGTAAAAACATTCTTCCATTTTCAATGGTATGAAAATCTTACTCCGTTTCAACAAAGAAATCCACTCTGTAGTACCATTATTTTTCTTAACTAATTTGCAGTACCAATGCTAAGCAAACACAAAAAGTCAGACAGAATAACAGATATACATTAACAGACATAATTTATGCTGAATATGACTTTGTTTAAGAATGGGAAAATGTGTTTTTACAGCAAAATGACCGTGTTGTTCAGAATTTTGCAGAAGGGATTGCAATGCAGTTTTTACTCTCTACCTGCTCAATAAAAGAGCCAAGGAGCAGGCAGGGGGAGCAGGAATAGGGGGGAGTAAGGCCTGATGTGAAGTTAGAAAAGCATGTGGAAGCGCCAGTGTCTGAAGGCATTCTGCACCACACTAACAAGCTGCTTCCCTGCCTGCAAAAACTATTTACTGCTCTCTCCAGTAAAATTCCACACTGGGCTGGCCAAGCCTCTCTCTGTATATACTCTGTATATGCATATTTTTGTATATACAAAACACACAGAACTATCCTGAAAGCCCTGTTCTGCTGTGAAGGCAAAATCCACTGCTGACTACAGCAGTGTTGTAAGGCCATTCCCACTGATCCTAGATTGCAAAGCCCAACCTTAAGAGTTGCTGGCAGTCTCCTGTGGGTAGGAAGAGCTTTTCTTCCAGAAAGACCACTGGTGTAAATGTCAGGAAATTCCTTAACCTGTATAGTTACCAAAAAGGAATTAATCGGACCATTGGGGACAACACAAAGAAAACATGAAAAGTGTAGGGAGGTCGATATTTAGGGATGTAGGAAGAGAAGTACGCAGGGATGGGAGGAGATGGGAGAACACTACAGGAGCATGGAATTTTGCTTTCCAGAACAGCTGGAGATTGAAAAGGGACAAAGACACAGGTCCAGCCTCAGGACAGACAGAGGCTTGCTGGAACAGAGACTGGGATGGCAGAGAGTGCTGAGCGAGGAGGAGCACAGAGCTGCTGCCTCCTCTATGGCCACCTGGGATCCCTCCCTTTGAACCCCTGGGTACATGAGCTGTATCCCAGAGCCCGTGCTGTGGCCATGCCCCTGCCCTTCCCCAGTCTCAGAGCCCTGGGACAGGTCCTTGGCCCGTGGTCACTCGATGGGCAAGCAGCCTCTGGCCTTTGCAGGAGCCTGGAGCAGCCCCCAGGACACTGCGCTGGGCCAGGAGGTCACAGCACAACATACACAGGTCACACACTTCACTGACCCTGAGGCACAGGTTAAAGTCTAGGCTGTCCTTGCTCCCTACTGTAAATTATTAACTTTTTTCCCAAATTCTTGATTTATGAACACCAAACTGATAACAAAATCCTTTATTACTGAGCTTAAATCTCTCTGCTGCAGACAAATACATACTATAATCCCTATATTAACCTCACCAAACTCAATTTGAAAAGTTAAATTTCCCTGAATAAAGAAATACTGTTGCTCATGGACCATAATGGTAAGAAAATGCCATTGCAGGAGCAAAAATACTACTGAAATTCACCAAAAGAAAGCAAATTCTGTGATTTAATTTCCTGGACTGATCTCAAAAAGGCCAGATTTTGGCAATGGTATTTTATATGCCAGTCATCTTTACATACACACAACAGACTATGTAACATATATTGTTGCAAACAGTAATTTTCAATAACCTACTTCACAGATATGTTTTTCTTTTTAAAATACACACTTTTTGTAATTTTGAAAAAAGTTCTGTGAACATGATGACTGTCCTAAAAGGTATGATAATTTCTCTCAGTGTTTTTCCATCTCTTCAGTGACTTGCCATGGGAGATAATTATTTGGCAAGTACATTTTGTCACTCTTGCCAGGAGTGTCAAATATAGAAGTCAAGAAGTCTTTATAGGTTACTGCTCCAGTATAGACGCTTAATGAATGCCAGAAGTCAAATGAGCCTAAAATTGTCTTCACAAAAGCTTGAGCAAGACACAACATGAAAATGTTCCAGTCCCTCTTAAAATATTTGTGAAATTTCTCCACAGCTTTTTATTTTTTCAGTTTGCAGCTTATAGTAAAAAAAAGATTATTGCATTTTCTATTACCTCTGCACAAGTTTTAAGATCTCACCAGTAAGAAAAGCAACTGGCAATATCATGTCAGTACCTGAATATAGGAAATACTGTTCCATAAAGATAATGAACTAGATCTCAGATCACTGTTGCTCTGGCTGTAGTCTCATGACACAAAGTCTCTGTGGCACTGTCACTGCAAGGTATTTTCTCCTTTCTCTTCTGCCATTGCTTATTCACCCCCTTGAGACACAGTGCACTCTACCCTCAGCTGTGGTGGTACTTCCTTTGTGGACCATCTGTGAACTTTGTCCGGCAAACTGATCTGACTTGAACAAAAAGGTCAAAATAGATGCTAAATTTAAAAAAGGAAAAACAAAAACAACAAGCTAGACTGGTTGTTCAGTCTAATTTATATTCCATCCATGCAAACAATCCACACCAGTCTATTTGAAAGGTGGTGCATCTGGCATGCAAAAAATACTTCAAGTGCACATTACCACATGTATGTTAGAGAATAAATCCCCAGCCTAAGAGTACTTTTAGCATTGTCAGTTATTCCAGTGTATAGCAGGCACAAAACTTGTTGGAGACTAATTTTACGTTAAATAAAACATGATTCTGATTTCCTTGTCTGTCCATCAAAAAGAGAAGAGGGGAAATTACAAGATACTCATCAAAACCTAATATAAACATTTAAAATCATTTTAGTGTAGAATAGACTCACAAAACTGTTCTGTGATTAGCAAAAGATTTGTACTATTCCACAGGCTTTACAAGAACTATTTTTACTGCTTGTCTTCTCAACCACCTGATTTGTAAGTTGCTTAAGTCAGAAAACACAGTACATTTTTGTTGTGCAGTGTACACTCAACAGGATGGATTCAGTGGAAAGAAATTTCCAGATATTTACTATTTCTGAAAGAATTTGTGTTCAGTAACCACTTTAACTTCTGTATTCCATCCTGGGTTGGTTGGTTTTTTTTTCATGTGAGAAAAGCCATTCAGCATTCTTTCCAGTCTAAACCAAAAAGTTATGATGCACTTCCACATTTATTTTTTGAGATGAAAGGAACTGAATGTGACTCAAGAGTATTTTTGCTATGGTGCAGAGATACAGATTTGGAAGCAGCTTTAAATATACAACATGCACAGCCTTATTTGACTTATGGTGTCAAGAATAAACTTCCCTCCTAAGGACATCTTAAACTATGCTGAGAGTCTCAGCCCACATGGTTATTTCCAGAATTTGTTTTCAGAGGCAGCAGATGCTGTGTTGGATGCCTAGTTTGAACATATCAACAGCACAGATGCAACAGGAATAAGGAAATGTATGGAGATCAGGAAGACCCCAGGTTTTATGTATCATCACTGATGACAGTGCAAAGCATCAACGTGCAATCACCAAACAGCAGACACCAAATGATTCTTACAATCATTTAAAACTGATTCTCTGAAGAATTCATTTCTATCTCATTAAACCTATGCACACTTGCCTCTGATTAAGACAAGTCCGACATTTTTTCACCAGAGTCAAGAAGAAAAATACATGGGCTGCTCACTACTGCATATTTTGTATGACTGCTGTGATTCTCACATCAGCATGAGAATAAAAAAATAGTGCTACAGAATTAAGGGCCATATTTAAAATAGTTTTTTGAAACTTAATGGAACAGTTCTTCATTTTTGACCATTTAAATCAGGCACATAAGGCTCCTGTCATCACTTGTGACAAAATGATAAATATTGCTGGGTTTCAGCAGTTTAGTAGCACAGCTTTCACCTCTGGACAGCCACGCACAGCTGAGAGGAGCTGCTGCTAAAGGTGCCCCGATGTTTCTTGCTGCCCCTCTGCCAAGAGTTGCTGCCCCCAGGGGAGAGCCAGGCAGGAGGATGGTGTGATCATGGCTCAGCCACTCCGGCCCAATGCCCAGCCCTCTCGTTCAAATGGCAGTGAAACTGGGAAGGACACAGAGGATCTGGATTTGCACTCAAGCAACCAAGGTACACATAAACATTCCACTCGACTTTCCTGGGAAAGCAACCTCTGATTAAGGGGGAACAACAATTCCAGCACTGGAGCCAGTACTTTTTTATTCCAGTTACCCACTTGCCCTTTCTGCTTTACATGTGTTAAGGATATATGCCAGGTAATTTAATTAAGAAAGAGCATGAGCATGCAGTTTGTAAGCTGTTTAGCTTTGTTTTGGAATTATTTGGACTAGTGTTAAACACAGCAGAGTGGCTACACTTGAACAGTAGTAACACTTCAGGCTCTATACTTGGAAGTTTCTATTCCAGGAATGGCATTTCTATAAACATCTACCATTTAGAAAATTAGCCTGTATTCTGTATGATATATTGCTAGCATTACTTGTCACAGGGAAAACTCAATTCCAGTTTCTCTGGTAACACTGTTTTCTTTTGGTCAGCCTCTGTTTCGTGGACAAATCCAAATTAGGTATTTCATTCCCTTCCACACTGTACCGTTTCCATCAGCTTATGAAAGCAAATCATTTCATATCATAACCTGTAAAGTGTCTAATAGAATTTAAGTGTTTTTTATTGAGATTCCATCTAATTATAGACATAGGCAGTTCTTCATGTATAAACTGTTATATTTCATTCTTCCTTTCCCATTTAGGAAATTGGATGTTTTCTGACAAAATGGATTAATTTTGTTCAAACTAGTTTATATTTATTTTATCTGATTTCTCTTTCTTTCTATAATCCTGAAATAAAACCAACTGGTTGTCATATTAATTACATTCTTAATTCGTTGTTATTCTATTTACATATTTCTTCTGCAAAACTCAGAATCTGTTGTAGCTGATGGTACAAACACATGAATTAAATATCTACTTCACAGTGGTGAAAATTGCCCATTCTGAAGCAATGAGCAATTTATTCTTCAAAGATTAATTTGCAAAGTAATTAAGCCTTACAGTTGTCATAGTTATATTATGCCTTTTAAGAACTCTTTTTTTTTTTTTTTTGGTTTTCTATTTATAGTCACACCTAAGAAGATTTGGATACAGACAGCTCATTTTCAGTCTGAATTCTACATAAATTTTCTTCACACCATGCCACACATTGTTAAGCATACTACCCAAGGTTTTAAATTTTTGTGTTGGAAATTTAATTCCTTCCTGCCTGGAAAATGATTGTAAAATTACTCATTCTTGCTGGTTTTTGAAAGTTCTCATGGAAGAAAGGTAAAACAAGTGAGAAATCTGTGTAATTAATTTAAGAACACTGGACATCACTTTCCTAGGAAATGTTTGCAACTGTTCCTGCACACACAAGTATCTTCCGAGTTTTCAGTTAGAAATAATATGGAATATTAGCTCCATGGATCAAAGTATGTTTAAATCATTTCTGTAAATACTTGAGAGAAATGTAATGGAATTTTGGGTTTCTCCAGTCTGTCAATCTTCCTTAATACAAAGCAGTGATTTTACCCGTAGCATTACTTTTGCGACCTTGAATATGATTAAGGTAATTAAGGTAGTCTATTTCTATGGGCTACATAAAGCAGTTTTAACTAGATAATATGTCATTTTACTCTTCCTGGCTTCATTTGCAACTCTTACAATGTTCTTTGTTAATTCTGACATTCACCATAGTGACTCTATCAAAAACAAAACAGAAAAGCTAAAGTAGATACCTTTGCTTCATTAGCTCTCTATGAATATTTCACTTTTAAAAAATACCACTTAACAAGATGTTACATTAAGGGAACGAAGTGTCAGATAATGCTGGCTTCTAAAATTTGGGACAAAGTCAACATGTAAATCAAGGCATATCTTCAGAAAAGGCAACAGTGTCAGCCACAGATTCCTTTCTGCTGAAGAGAATCCTGCCAGTTGCACTCCTACCTATATGGAATCCTACACTTGCAATTTTATAGCTCTACAGCTTGAAGAAAGGGATTCAATTTAATGCAGATTCTGGTATGGTCAAAGTATTTTCTTGTGTTAGATATGGTTTAGCTTCTGGAATTGTTTAAGTACACCCTTATTTAGTGTCTAAGTTCTACGTGAGAAATAAAATAGCCTCCACATGGACAGCTCTTCTCCCTCTCTGTAACAGAGTAGCTTGTATCTTCTACAGGCTTTGTTAAAACACAGTTAGGACACTGAAGAGGAGTAAAACACATCTCCTTTCTTCCTCTGTCTTCAGGAGTCTACACTGATGACCCACCAATCGTTCAACAGCTCTTGGGAGGACTCAGGTTAGTAGCCCTGGCAGCATATCTTCTCCAAGGCAAGGCAAGTTATCTCTAAACCCACAGAAAAGATGGTTACTGAGCACAAGAGGACTTTCAGCTTCTTTTGCAGGTTCATAGCTCATCTTCTCTCCAAACTGTTCCTCTTCACTGCAAATGCGTAACACATTCTTTACTTCCACAGTACTGTCAGGTTCTTTCCTTGAGTCTTTCTCTTAAGGTATCTCATACAAGGGAATGATCTGGAATAATGCTATATTCTAACTTCACATTAATATTTACAAGCATGTTAGTGGTCCCATTCTCCACAAGAATAAAGAAGCTGAATTCTGCTCAGACCTAACAGGATTCTTCTACATAAAACTACTTTTGTACTAACTGCCCCCTCTATTCTCAATGAGTGAGACAGAACTGAGGTTGGCTACACTGATCTACAAAGGATGACAGTTCTTCGAGGAGCCTAAAATACAAGTGTAAATGAGATGAGGTCCCAGTTGCTCTGAACCTGGAACTAACATGAATTATCTCTCTCAGAAGGGTGGAGCTGTAGCAACTTCATGGTATTCCCAGCTCTGCTGACATACACCAGTTCTAAAGATACAGGAAAACAGATCAAAGAGCAATGTGTTCTGGAATGTGATACATACATATAAATTATTTAAATGAAATGTGATATCATCAGTATAATTTCACCATGCTTACTGTACACTTTGATGCAATATAATGTATACAGTATGCAATCCATATACATCTACACTATTTCTCTAGATCCCCTTTCCACTTGGTGAGGAACCACAGACAAACCAGGATTTACCTTGTCCTAAACCACATATTGAAAACAAGACGGATGGATCATGTCCTTAATGGCCCAATTCTCCCTCTGGACAAGGTGACTTAGAGATGTCTGAAGTTTACACTACATACCTGTAAAGATACTGAGATGAGCTCACTAGTGCCTTGATTTGGACAGCTGATTTCCCCACACAGCTAGAACAGACTTTTACAGATGTATCAGGTAGGAACTTAGATGCTTCCATATCTCTTTCACAACTTAGAGAGGAGAAAGAAGTCACCATATGGCTGGAAAAGTTCAGGCCATTGTGGATGTAACACATTTAAAAGGCACTGAACTCCATCCAAAGTATGGTTCTGATTGCTCTTTATAGAGCAGCAAATTATTCCCAGTTCTTTGAAGCACCTTTGCAGCACTTCTTTCCTACTTCTTGCTGCCTTACTGGCCTTTTCCATCTATTCTCCAGGGCTTGTCCTGTATTCTTGCCTCAGCTCCACTGCTGCAGCTGCATCTCTGATGCAGCTACCTAATAGTAAAGCCTCCAGATAATAGGAAGAGGAAACCTAGCTTCACCTCTTGGGGAAAACATTTTCTTGAGGAAAGGGTTCAGTATATGATCCAATGGATGGTGCTTCTAGATTCCTCAAATCCTATTTTCACCATGTGTGGTTTTCAAAAAACATCTGCTCTGTGTGAGGTGAGCACTACAGTTTGGCCATCTATGTACCATATGAAGGTATACATTAGCTCTCTAGGCAGTTTCAGTATTTTCCAAAGACAGCTAAGATTGATCTCCAAGCATACGGACGATTTGACAGATCTACCATCATTATTAATACTTGTAAATCTCTGTCTTCTAGAGTTTGTCCTCATGCTTTTTCCAGTCTTGCCATTGTAACCAAGATATAGCTACCGCAGCTGGTATCTTCTTTGGCTTGCTATTTTTTCTATATTTCTGAAAAGGTAAGAGTCTCATGTTCTTGCTCAGCTGCTATAGCTTCGTGCCTTGAGCTACCTTAAATAAAATGTCAACAGTGTATCTATCTCAGTACCATCCTTGCTTTGTATAGCAAAACTGTGGCACAGAAATTGTCACAGAATGTGATAAAGGCTCCTGGGGCCTTCAAAAAATTCCCTAAATTTAGGGCTGTTTTCTACCTGCATGATTTTACTTCTTGTAATAAATTGGTCAAACTTTCCATGGTAAGGCCTTTTATAAAAATTTCCTTCCAATTCTGAGATATCTTAGTGCTGCTGAAAATCATTACTATTATGAGAAAATTACTGACAGAGCTTTTATAGGAATGGTATCCCAGTCCCAGGCATTGTATTACAGGGAACACACTGTCCAGTGCCTTACATATTTCGTTTTCATTCACACCATAATATGTCAGGATGAAACAGCTGATCATCAGCTCCTTGACGTGTGTGATAATTGCCTTATGCTGCCATAACTGTGTCTATGCTACAACTTGGTTTAGAAGCCACCCTGGGGGGTTGGCAACATTTCAGAGGTGCATCTCAGCCGTCTGGTTTACAAATCATAATTGATTTACCAGCTTTAAGTTTCAGTGTTGCTCGCATTGCAGGTTCTAGCCTTAGAGAAGTAATGGATAGTACAGGTGCAATTTCATCCTGCTTTTTATTTGGTCATTTTTCTATCATTGTAATCTACTTTTTAATCTACTTCTCTTACTATAATCTACTTTTTCAAGCCGGAAACAGGCAGGTACCTCCAGGGTGAAGATGCCCAGCACATTCTGTGGCAAAACACTTTTGTCTGTGCAGATTTTGCTTTAGACTGCCCCCAGCATGACCTGGATCCCAGCACACGCTGTTAGTACCTCTCACAGACCACGCTGCTGGTGCACTGCCACCATTATCCCGGAGCACTTGCCAGGATCCAGCTTTGGTTCTGAGTCTTGAGAATATTTCCACTTTTGCCTAGTCAGGCATAGATAATAAGGCCTTTGTTCAAGCTGCTAGAGTTTGCTCTCTGAAAACACATGGGCTGTCTCGTTTCTCCAAGGCTATTATGATGCCTTTCAACCAACAGGATTAAGCACTATTTGCAAAATATCCCACCCCCCCACACACACCCCAAAAAAAGGGGGGAAAAAAGAAATGCTGCCAAGTCCCCTGTTTTGTCCTATGAACATCTGAAATGAGCACAGGCTGACTCAGATGTTATAATACAGCATAGTTAAAAGAACACTTATCAAGCATTTCTGTCAAACACCACCCCTGACTAGGAGCCAAAGGAGGACTTAGATTTGAGATTCTTCTGTCTGGCACATTCCAGTAAATACAAACAGCTGCCCACTGGTACATTTTGAAAACTGGATGACAGATATGTTGCAATAAATATTTCCACTGTATAAGGTAGCATATGGGGGGAAAAAAGGACTTTTTTGAAAACAATCTCCAAACCACAGCACTTTGTTCATCTTAAGCAAACTACTCAAAGGTTAAACAGAAATTCACATTATATTGTTTTAAAAATATTAATTTTGTGTAGAATGTACTAAATACTAAGTGTATTAGTATTAGTATTTGAGAAAAATCCTATAATGCTTCCATTTGTTTAATTAAAACTCATCTGTTCAAATGCTGAATATGAATACAATAATCTGCTTCTCCATACTAACTTGAAAAAGGAAAACCAATTTCTTTCCATGTCTAACAAGCACACTTCTCCACTTGAAAAATGCATTTTTGTTGGGAAAGAACCTTTCAAGAAAGCTGTAAAATACATGAGTTTGAAAAATCATTGCTTGAAAGTGTTCTTTTTTTTCTTTTTGAGAAAAGAAGTGGTGAGCACAATCTTTGAGATACTTGGGACTCCTTGTTATTTGATACAAACCAAAAATTTCTGGAAATAACATGCACACAAGCACAATTTGCAGAAGTAATCTGATCACAAGAGCTGTGAAACAAGGGAGAGGATAAGGGCAAGAGCACGAAAATAGGAGCCTGGAAAAGTTCTGAGATGTGAAAAGAAGACAGACTGTTTGGTGTAGAGCTTTAGAAGTGAACCAAGAGCTCTGCAAAGTAGGGAGAAGAGAAACATTGTTAGCACTGGCCACTCAAATATTGCTACTATGGCACTGATCAGCAGTGCCTGCACTGTAGAAGTCCACTACAAAGAATTTCTACAAAAGTCAAGCAAGTTTTTGAGCTAACCAGTCTCTCATATATTTATAAACACTAGAGAAGTTCCAGGGTAATGAAGGGAAAATGTTGAAACTGTTGGTAAAGCTGTCTACCAAACCAGGTGACTGTTCTATCCAAACAGGCAGCCTGTCCTGCTTCCCTCCTCCTCACTGCAGCCATTGCTAATCTTTGGTTTGCTTGCTTCTAAAGTCCAAACTGTAGCAACTCCACTGACCAGCCAAAAAGTTCATAGAAGACAACAGTGCAAAGATGTCAAAACCTGAATAAATACATAAACGTCTCAGTAAAGATAAATAGCAGTAATTTTTAATTTATTAGATAGTCTAGCTGTTAGTAAAATGTATTATTTATAAAACCAACATTTGAAAAGCCAGGTAACTTACTAAAAGTTGTAAAAGGCAGAATATTTCAGAAAAAAAGGCAAACTTTTAAAAGATTCTGGAAATACTTCATTACAAAATCTGGAAATAGTGTCAGTGACACCCAATCTTCCTCTCTCTCCTTGACAATTTTCACCACCTGCTTTTGGCTAAAGTATGAGCCAAGATTTGAAAACTGTTAATCACAAGGAAAACGCTGCATACCGTGTAAGCTGCATCTCATAGCTACCAGACGTTCCAGCTGGGAAATCAAATCCTTACGCTCATCCACACTTACCATAAGGGCACCTCCCCAGATCTCTCTCTAGACAGTTACTCCTGATTAGATCATGTCTCTGCCATGGTACAGATCAGAGCGACAGAATACACAGCCTGTTTCTCACCAGCAACCACATATGTAAGTTTTGTGTCCTGCTGGTAGATCAAAGTCACTGAAGTCATTAAAAGTCCTTTAGTTTACCTGGGAATTAGCTGTGCAGGCAGTGTGAGCCAGCCAGCCAGCTCCTAAGGCCACCTACCCACTATGCACACACTTTGCTACCAACCTTATGCCCATTGCTCGTGTCTCCCCTTTCCCAGCCCGTGTGACAGCCAGTGTCTGACTGCACCTGACTTAATCTGATGGGCCCCTTAGAGGGTTCTTGGAGCTGGAGTGGGGCTGAGGCAGGGGGCTGAGAGGGAGAGCCCAAAGATGCAGTCTGGCAGGATCTGCTGCATGGGAGAAGGGTGCAGGTCACTGCAGGTGAAGTGGGAGCTTTAAGGCTTGGCAGCCCTTTAGTGATGAGGCCATCTGAGTCAGACAGCATTATTTGTCTGTCATCCAATCTCTGCAATAGTGACCGGTGATCTCATGCTCCACGGACTCAAGAACAATGTTTCAAACAACCTTCTTGAATTTATAGGCCACAGATGCTACCCATGCCCAAATTCAAACAGACGCATAAAGTCTTTCTTTAATGGCATAGGGTACAGAAGCCATTACATTTTTATCGTTGTTCATGCATGTCTCAAGACCCTACTAAGAACAATGGCATCACTGAGACTTGTGAAAGGGAGTTCAAACAGAAAACAAAATATTGTCAGCATCTATGTGAATGTCAGTTCTGTAAAATTCACAGTCTTAATCGATGTGAAAGGTTTATATATTATCTGTATATTAATAACTTCTATATAGCTATATATTATATATTACATATATATAAAATGCATACATACTGTCTCCATATTTATGTATGTATGAACAGCTGCTCATTCTCTACTGCATCTGTCAGATTTTAAGAAAATCAAACCAGTCTCAAAATACTAACAGTCATGCTTGGATTGCTCAGAATCTGACTGTCAAATCTACAGAATCTATATATAGTGCATAGGTTATATGGGCCTTACAGGAACTGCTCAGACTGAAGAAATGAACGATTGATTATCTGTCAGTGCCATGATGCTGCAAACCGAGCAGGACTAACTTCATTATTACAGTTATGAACACCTTTTCATATGAAATACGATCATCTATCTAGCACTATCAAGGGATTAAAAAGAGTTTTTACAATATTTTTAAATAGCTCCACCCACCATAAGCTGCTATTATACTATACCACTAGTGTGGTCTTTGAAATCTCAAACAGCCATAAGTCTAACAGGACTATGCAAATTCTGGTAGCCTGCATCTCATCTCAAAGCTCCTAAACTTAAAGCAGCTCCTGTTGAGCTGCATCTCAAATAATCTGGTCCCTAGATGTGAGGTTATTGCTGTAAAATTAGTGTCATTTTAATTGCAAGGAGTAGTTTTGAAAAATTTAGATAAAGTATTGATAAATGTTCTCAAGTAAGAAAACTACTCTGGTAATTAAAAATAACTACTTCTGTGTTATTTCGGTATTCAGTGTCAAGTGCCTGCTTTCCACAAAGAGCACTCGAAACAGAACAACAGCAGCAGCAAAATCAACTGATTGCTAGGATTTCTCTCCTAGTTCACACCGAACAAGGTATTTTTCTTGCTGACCTAGAATTGATAACAAGTGAGATTTTGTTCAGATAGATACACCTGTGAGTCACGACTTAGTCAAATCTCTAATTGAAGCATAGGTGCCAGTTAAGCAAGACAATTTCTTTCCATCCTCAGCATCTGAAGAGGCTATTGATACCCAACACTACTGCTTGCACATGATATTAAGAGCCTCTCCTGCTGCAGTTCAGGCACTTCTACCATTACAGGGTAGAAAAAAAGCTCCCAGGCTTTGTCCAAAATGCCACTCCTGCCTGCCCCTGAGAAAAGATCAACATTGTGGGTTAGGCTGGCTCACTGGTCACCGAGCTAGAAAGCACAACACTGCAATTCAACAGCTTGAACTCGTAGCCAAATTGTGACACATGGGTCTATTCCAGCCATCTGCTCCGAGGAGCATGTGCCTGCAAACCCCATGATGATCAGCACATCACGGAAGTGCAGGAGAGAGCTCACTGTGAGGATGTGCGCCCATTAGCCTTAATATTCATATCCTCTAAAACGTAATTTCCTTGCCTAACATTTCTTCTTCATTACCCGCTATAAGCAGAGTCTCATGTACCAGCCCTGTATCCGGAGCTACAGAAGCATACACACACACACAGACCCACATGCCATGTCTGTGTATCCATCTAACAAACCCAGGCCTCCGTACACACACACCCCACAGCCACAAAGCACATCAAAGGAAACTCGCCGCCACGCACCACACCATTTGCCATACAGGCAAACCCTTGCTGATAAGGATATATGCATATACTCCATATCCACGTAACACAGGCAATAAACCCAGCTTCAATAAAAACACGTCATCTCTTGCACTCAGCAACCCTGTGCCCCTAAGCAGAAACAGCCTGTCTGAGTGTCACACAGTGCTCCCCTGCATACTGCTTGTCACCCCTGAAGTGCTGTTCCGGACCCTGGGGCTCTGTGTGTGTGTGTGCGCGCCCACACGTGCAAGAAATGTGTGAGTGTTGAGTGTCTAAGAGTGCGTGGCCACGAGTGTGCGGCTGCGGGCACAGTCCGTGAGGATGCAGGTGGTGCCGGCAGCTCTGTGAGGCCACGTGGGAATGGGTGCCGTGTGGGTGCTGTGAGAGCACGGCGCACGCAGAGATGTGGGGCACGGTGTGAGTGAGCACTCGCCTGTGTGTGGAAAGGTGTATGAGGGGGTGTAGAGCGCTGCAAATCCAAGCAGCAGTGCCTGTCTGGTGCGAGTTCATACACCGCGGTGCGGTGTGCGTAAGCGCCTGTGTCATTTTCTGTGTGCGTGTGACAGTCCCCGCGCGTGTGTCGCTGTGACGGCCGGTGCGTGTCTGTGTGAGCGCCCTGCAGCCTGCGCGATGCCGGGAGCACACGCGGTGCACGGCGCTGTGTCCCGCTGGGGTAGCTGTGACACCCCCGGCTGGGGTAGCTGTGACACCCGCCCAGCGCGGGCGCCCATCAGTCCCGGCACGGGGATGTCCGGATGTGACAGCGGCGTGCGCGGGGCACCCCCAGTACCTGCCGAAGTGTCCCAGGGAGTCGAAGAGCCGCTCGGAGCTGAGAGTCATGGCGGGGCGGCTGCAAGCCGGGAGACTCGGCGTCGCTGTCCCGGCGGTGCGGGGAAGAG
>VWZT01010242.1:561545-672490 GCA_013397055.1 Pachycephala philippinensis | reverse complement strand
CGGGGTGGCTCCGGGCCGGTCACGGCCCCCGTGTTGCCACTGTGGGGCTTTGGCTCCCGAGCGAGCGGCTCAACCTCCCGCACTGACCGAGCACCTCAGCCCGCTCATGTTTTTCACGTTGAAACGAAATTAAAGGAGGCGGTTATATGCTTAAATCCTCCTGTTGCAATCCAATAATCCAATATATTTAGGCTCTTGCGTATTTCACATGGACGTTTCCAATTAAAGGAGGGTAAAACCATTTTTTTTCACAGGGCAGTATCTGAATCATTTTTAGTAGCCTTACAATCTGCACTGCTATTTGGATACATCACCTTCCCTCCCTGCCCCCAAAGTTTTAGCACACCGTGTAAAATAGAATTATCATTTAATAAAAGTAAAATACGTAATGTGTCCCATATCTGCTTGACTGTCATTAGTTCTCAAATTTGTAATGAAGCCTCAATTACATTTGGACTTACTTTTCTGCCTTGCCCATAGTAGGCCAAGATAATCAATTTGAAATTGTTTGAGGATTAGCAAAGCGAGTTGCAACAGAAGACCTTTGTAATTAACTTAGCAGAGGGTTTTTGTTGGAACAGACACACTTTAGCAGCCCAGTCACTCTGGGCTCTGAGAATTAGGCAAGATACAGGGGAAAAAAACCCCCAAACTGTTGCAGATGCAGGTGCAGCTGTCATATTTAAGGCTTTTCTTCCCTAGAGACCTTCATTTCCCTTCTCGGATAGATACAAGTTGCAAGTTTTCCCTGCTCTGAGCAAGGAAGTGGTCCAGATGCCCTCCAAAGTCTCTTTCCAACCTGAATGATTTTATGATTCTGTGATGAAAGACACATTTTCCAGCAGATTGCATGGTCCCTTTCTTTCTGGGCTGCTCTATTGAAAAACACAGGAGACAAAAAACCAAAACAAAACAAATTGGCAAAAAAAACCCAAGTAAATTCAACCTTATTACTTGCATACTTCATTTTTTAGGAAGCACAGAAAAAGCTGAGAGGTAAACCCCTGTTAAATCCCTGGAAGTCAACCTTCTGTCTCCAAAACCTGACCCAAACCCTTCTGCTACCACACTCAGGCTCCACTGCCTCGCAGGGAAATGTGCCTTTAAGAGGCTCTGGCACCAAGCAAGTACCACAACTGTTCCTCTGCACAGAGCAGATGTTGGGGCTTCAGGGTGACAATCTGTTCCAGCATAGACCTGGAAAAAGCAGATGTTTGTCAGGCTCCTTGGCTCTGAGTGACTCCTGACCACACCAGCAAAACGAGCAAATAGCAAGTTACACAACCAGGAGCCTGAACAATAAATTCAGCAGAGGATTGTTCCTTGCAGCTAGTGGGTTGTCAGGCCCCTCACCTCACCCACCAGCTCTGAAGGCTTTGCTACTTCTGACAAAGGCTGCCCATATGTCTCCGTGCATCTGCAAAGGACTCCTTTAACACTGAATCTAGACTTTGTTGCAGTTACTTTCTTAGGATATGTAAGCCAGAAAACCTAAGGATAGATTTTGTTTTCTTTCGGTAAGACTTTTTGAATTGCTTCAGTTTTACCTTATAAATACCAGCATTAAATTTAATCATCCTGGTTTTGGTTGGTTTGTTTGGTTTTTTTCCTGCAGAATATTTTTCAGATTTAAAGTGGTAGGTGTTTGAATACAGCACAGGTACTTTAACAAAGCTTCTTTCTTCAAAGAGCCGCACTAGTCAAATAATTATTTGCATAAACAAACACCAGTGAATAGTAAACATTCTGATTAAACATTGCGTTGCTGGTCATGTGCCTGGTTTTAGTGTTTTGCTTCCTACGAGTAAATTCATCAGTTTTCAACAGCATTATGGTATATAGGGAATATCTATTTTTGGTGTAAAAGTTGAGCACAAGAGAAAACGTAATCCCTTTTGGCACCATTTTTTAAGCCTAAAAAGATCCATAAATAGTTTTTTCTCTTTGGAATCTCTTGTATGCATTCTTGTACACATTTCTATGCTTGTCTCTTTGATAATATCATGACTTTACTGCCCGTAGCAGAGTAAAGGAAAGAAATTTGCACACACTCGTATTAAAGTTAATAACAAACTCCCACATGCCTGCATTTCTGAAGGTTATTAATGTAATGTCTTTAATGTCTGCTCCCTTAAACTTGCGGTGGTCAGAGATTTGCCTTGTTTCTTTCAAGCCTGTGAAGATGCACAACATGGTTTAGGCCTGCCTTTTCTCCTATCTTGTTATGCCAATCCTACATGAAATAGTAACTGTGCTTTTAGTCCCCATCGTTCCTCACTGAGTTGCTTTTCACCGGGCACCAGGAAACAGTCATAGTGCTGTTCACATACAGTACACAGCTCTCTTTCCAAAGGATTGTGCTCCATGATAAACTCTTGTGCAACAGAAAATACAGGGAACATCAAAGAAGAAATGATAGATTCCTGTAATTAAAATGTGTCAAGGTGAGGCCATCCACATCCAAGCTCTACTTACTCAAGAATTTTAGGAATCTTACTAGGGATTTATTCAGAAGAAACTGAAGCAAGGCTGTGATCCCTTTCCTATACTGTCTTTGGGTGAACATCAAGGGTGTTCACAACGAACACTCTTCAGGGTATTCCAGAAGTTTAAAATGTTGGTCTTTCAATCCTACAAGGGTAATGTGAGATGGTTCATCACAAAAAAACTTCAGTTAACCTCATTTCTGGCACTCACAAGCAGACTGCTGTTCAACAGAGACATTTGATACTGCACAATCCTTGAGGAAGGAGTGAACTTTACAACTTGTAATGGGAGAAGAGACAGCTTACAAAATAATCTCCTTCAGTCTGACATTCCCACTAGGAAAAATCCAGCACCTACTGGTAAGGGCTCTTTGTAGTCTCCCCTTTTTTAAGTCAAATTACAGTGTCACCAACATGAGAGGTGTTTGAGGAACATGCCTGTGACGTGGTTCTAATACATCCGTGTATGTACACAGGGTTTCACATTGCAGCTGAACCCGAAACACCAAAGTGGTGTGGATGGCAGATAACTGGCAGTGTTGCCAACATCGTTCAAGGGACACAGATAATGACTTCTTAAACAGAGCCAATTCCTGACCCATCTGTTTCCCCACTCTTTTCGACAAGGTTTGTAGCCCAGAGATGAGGAGCGGTGCAGGGACTGCAGCTGTGTCAAGCAAGAAACACAGAAGATCTACCTGCTGCCTACTCTCCCCCAGGCTTTCAAGTGGAGTCTATCCATGAGTGCTCTCTTGACATCTGCTTTTGTCACACTAGTGGAAAAAACCCTCACTGAAATCAACCACAACATATCTTGAACATAACCTCTCACTTCCTGTTATAAAGTTAGAAATTTCTGTTTCCTTGTAGGAAAAAAGCCTGCAGGACCCACGGCAAATGTATTTATCAATGAAAACACAGCTTCTAGAGAGCAAGCACAAAACAAGATTTACCTGCATAAATGTGTGTCAGCCATTGAATCGCCGGTGTTGAAGAACACTTGCAGAAAACTTGTCTTTACAGAAAGTTAGGCAGCAGTGCGGATGTTACTTTTATCTGCTAGAAAGTAAACCAAGGCATTATATAAGTTTTACTTCGGCAGTTTGGAAGTTTTGCAATTACATTGCAGTAGCTTGTTCATCATTTTACATTTAACAGACTTACAAACATGGGCAGCAGTGTAGCAAGCAGGTTGATAAAGCAGATCAGCACATGTACCCAGCTAAGTAAAAACTTTTGAGTCTTGGAACTACAAGGAACAAACTCTGCAATTACCTGATTTCTCAGGAGTCCCAGCATTGTCTCATCAGTCTGAAAGAACCAGAGCTGTAGCAAGGCTGATGGGAGACTGGTTTGTTGGCAGCTGCTACAAATATGCTCAATATACCTTGTTTTTCTCTCTGCTACTGCTCAAAGCAGGCCAGGCAGGCACGAGGCAGTGGCAGCAGCCCAAAGTCATTCTTTATGGCTTTGGCCATATTTTTTCTTCCACTGTCTCCTGGACAGGACTCTGGAATAATCATGAGAGGCTCCGCTAGAGAACTCACTTAAGTTATATTCAGTGCAATGAAGGCCCAGATAGGATTTTGGAAGCCTAGAGAGTGTCTCCTAGCTGTGCTGTGGACATCCGCAAGGATACATCTGACCATGATACTTCAGTGTGGGCCATTTGAGCTTCGCATTTTCAAGAGCTCTTCCTCCACAGTGTGCTTTTGTCTTTAGTTATTGCAGCCATACAGATGTTGAATGTATATGAACAGTGTTTCATCATGGAGACTTTCTTTACTGGTCCAATATGAATAAATATCCCTCTTGAATGATCAAAAAATCATGCAGAAATTCAGAAAAGCAAGTTGAATGTTCAGGAAAACAATGAAATCTTTACAGGTCATTACTCCATCTCAACTCTCTGGGGTAACAGAAGCCCAGTAGTCTATAAGGAAGAGGCAATGAGAATTTATCTGAATAGTGTTTCAGTTTTGGACTACATCTAAGGGTATACACTTAGAGTTTGCCTTCTAGGGAAAATTGAAGCTAAACTCCATGACATCTTCACAACAGAGTTCTTCAGGAATGCCTTATGAAAGACAGAGAAATCTGATCGGCATTGTAGAAATACATTTTAGCAAAAGTTTGAAGAGAAATTCTGAAGACAGTGCTGTAATTAAACATAACACAGTACACCCAAAATCCCGTCTTTGATTTTTATTTAATTATTATGAAAGAGGGCAGATTTAGATTAGATATAAGGAAGAAATTCTTTATTGTGAGTATGATGAGGCATTGGCACAGGTTGCCCAGAGAAGCTGTGGATGCCCCATCTCTGGAAATGTTCAAGGCCAGGTTGGACAGGGCTTGGAGCAACTTGGTCTAGTGGAAGGTGTCCCTGTCCACAGCAGAGAGTTAGAGCTGTATGATCTTTAAGGTCCCTTCCAACCCAAACCATTCTATGATCCCATCATCATTCCCATAGCAGGTTTCCTCCCTTCCTGTATTACCGGTGATCCCGTATTTGCCAGGACACAGCACCGGAGAGCACCCAGCAGACACAGGCTCAGTGGCAAATATACTCTCACCTCTGTCTGCCCTAAGGTTTTCACCACAAGTTCCTGGACACTAATGTGACCAGCCAAGTGACAATGTGGCCTTGTGAACTCCCTAAAGACCTGCTAAAACTGCAGCATTGACTGCAACAGCAGTGTTAGCAGGGTTACCAAATTATTCTCTGCCAGTCTGTATTTAGTTGGGGAACCGAGAAGGCCTCTTTACAATACGTATAATTTAGAATATCCTGCATTTTATACTGGTTATGTTTTGATCTTTAGTACCTTTTTTACCAAAATATGTAGATAAGAAAATGCTTCAAAGAGGGTGAAGGGAGTTCACAGTTCAATTTTGTAATCTTGTTATAAGGAAAACAAAGAAGTGACTAGAACTTATGCTGCATTAGAACCTGAATAAGGAAAAAAGACAATAACCAAGTGGTCCTATACACTAGCAGAGACAGAGATAATATAAACTAGAAGCTGAAGGTTTAAGCCAGATTCATTAAAATGAGAAACAAGGTCCATGGCCATAGCAGAAATTGTAAATAATTACTGAAACCATCAACCAAAGGAACCAATGCATTCTCCACTCCTTGCAATTTTCTAAACATCATCAAATTAGATGTTTTTCTCTTCTATAGATAGATATCTACTCGCTTGTATAGAGATATTCTCATATACAGAAATATTTATCAAATGAGTTACATAATAAACCAAGTTGAAAGGCTATATCTTTCATTATGCAAATGATCAGACATGCAAGAAGTGCCTTCTAACTTACAAATATATTCAGAGAGAAAATTGATGAGGTGAAATTTTTGTGGCAGTTGATTAGAAAAACCACGCTGGCAATTACTGAATTCCTTTCGCTGCTGCCATGCCGATGTTTAGAGCTCTTTTTGAAAACTGGAGTTTCTTTGGGACCTCACAGAAAAGCATTGTGGCTCCTTAACAGTGCTTAACAGTGCAGAAAAACCAGCAGCACATCATGTTAGCTTAAGCTATTTAGCATGATTAACCAAGGACACAGATCTGACAGATTTAGATGAAGTGACTGAAGATGATACCAGTACTGGGTGTCTACTCCATGCCCTCTGCTTGATGCCTCAGCACATATATGGTCTGTGAAACATCCTGGATGAGGTTCAGATTTCATATTATTTGGCCCTCTCTGTGTTGGCAGAAACATGGGCTGGACCTGAGTGCCAGCAGTATCCTAAACCCCTGCATTTGGACTCCCAGATCCTGTCTGTTGGTGGTCTCAGCAATGAGGAAGTGGCAGCACAGATTTCAGAGCAGGAAGGACGCCAAGAACAAGCACCTCAGGGGTCTGGAATGCATACTGTGTGTACTGTACACTGCAAAATAACACCCTGGCTAATAAAGCAGACCAGGCGTCAACAGGATCCACTCAATTTTCTAATGTAATATGACTTTAACATATGGTAAAGAGCAATGAAGAGTAACTGAAATTTTTGAGAAAAAATTACTTCCTTATTGCAAGAAAAGTACCCAAAATAAGAGACACATTTTGTGTGTGTTTCACAAAAGTCAGATGGAGACTTTATGTGGATATGCAGCCAGGTATTGTCAGATACTCTCACCAAAAACTCTCACTTGAAGGCAAAAATGTTATACAACTTTGTCAACACATTCAAAAGCTATAGCCACACACAGTTATAGAAGCACAATTATCCTGCATACCATTTAGGCATACAAAATGTCACAAATGAATTTACATTTGCTGGGCTGCTTGCATTTAGGCTATGAAGAGTCAAAGAAAAAGGAGGCTGAGTTTCCAAAGACACATGCAAGCATCCCTCACTCAGAAAGCCCAATCTCAGGCTGATGTTGGCTACATAAACACTTTAAAGATTTAAATATTGCTGTCAAGCTGAGACAGGTGAAATCCAGAAACGGCTATAAAGTAAATCCAAATTCTAATTCTACAGTGTTGTAGAAGCACAACCCCATAGAAAAGCTCGTGCCAAGTCCTGTGGCCATGTCCGTTGTTTCTTAAGAGGTATGGAGAAGACACTCTCATCAAGCAATACTCCAGACTGGTTTTTCCATTCAAAAGCTGAGCAAGGGAAAGAGAAGCAGGTGAAGATAATGCCTAAGCCAAGCAGCACAGATGGATAACAGTACAGCAAGGACCTTCCAGGAGAAGCCCTACCAAGAGATGGTCTTGTCTCTCCTTACGGACACACCACCACTCCTAGACAACAGAGGTAAGAAAAATTACATTACATTACATTTGTAAAATCATTTGAGCAAAATTCGCTGGCAATTTTGGCTATTATGCACTTAACTGTAACTGTTTGATTTCCTGTACAAGGTAATTCATATCTGGGTAGAGAATCCCACAACAGATGTCATTTCACACTCTGTAGCACACACCCTGCACCAAGACACCTTTGCATTTCCTGTGCCTCCCCTCACTTAAAGGAGCTATCAACAACCACTACTAGCTTAACCTGATACCAGCTGAAGCTGTCCCTCCTTTTCGCTTCTGAAATTGGCATGTGTGACTGTTCCAGATTTGCAGGGCCCTGTGTTCTTTAGACAGATAGGGAATTTTGGTGATGTGCTAGAGGAGCCAATATCCTATCCAAGGCATTTCAGCTGCTTTGCTTTCACTTTGATACACTCGGGTCTTCAATCTTGCAGTGGAAATGACCCGGACTACACCGATATTATTTTCCAGTTTCTTTACTCCCAGTTGAGCCAGTTCATTCCTTTACTGGATTTGCCAATGCCTGCTATATGCTGCAAGACCACAGTGAGGCAGGTATGCTCAGCAAGTTCTTGCCAAGCCTTTGGGATTAACAGTTTGTTTAGTATTCCTCCTACACCCTGTCATGCTGGCCTGTGTGAGATTTCAAGCAGAAAGCAGTGATTATTCAGGATGCTGCTCCTGTTACTTTTGAATTTGTTTGGCTGCCTCGAGAGGGACTGAACCAAGACTGCACAGGCTCGAGGACTTCCAGTCCTCTCAAGACAATTATTTTAAGGTACTAAATATAGTTTCTGTTCAGAACAAATCACACAGGATACACAGCTCAGTTTTCCAAAGGGCACTATTAAAAGACCCAAGGCTCAACGTAAGTACTTGATTTTAATACCAAATCAAACCGCTTGGTGTTTTGACAGCTCAAAACTCAGCAGCTTGGGAAACTAAAGGAATGATTTTGTGTGCTCATTATACATCACCTGCTTCTCTGAGATCCCCCAATATACAAACAAAAAACATCCCAGGACAGTTACTCCTGACATAAACTTGGGTAGATGGAAAAATCAGGTCCACAATCCTACAACACTACTTCAATTCAGATGGAAAAAACAGGCAAAGAGTTGTGAAATAAAAGAACTAAAACAGTCAGGCTCTGCATTTTCTTCCATTTGTTTCAGAAACATCAAGCTATGATTGATTTGAAGCATACACGAAGAAGATAGAGGGGACCAGAAATAAAAGAAAATTTGTGGCTTTGGATGTGTTACCAAAGTGCTTGTTCCAACAAGCTGGGTCTCTTCCCTGGTAAAGAAAAATGAGCTGAATTTTTTTTTTTCATTAGAATTTGCCAATTCAGTGAAGTTGAAATATTTTGTGGAAAGGCTATGACTTTGGCAAAGTTTCAGAAGAGCCCACACTTGTCCTAAGCTGTCCCTCAGCACCATTCCCTGGCTGCTAACAAGGAGTCATCTACTAGCAACACAAGCTGCTCTATTTTCGACTTCTCAGGAGCCCACGGGCCCACAGTTTCCAGGATGTGAGACTTGCTGCTTTCTCCAGTGCCAAGGTTGCAGTCCGTTCCGTCGAAAATCTGATGTATTGGAGTTTTGTAGCTAGGTGGAACAAGACCAAAATATTAAAATTCCTTGTGACAGTGTCAGAGGAGGCTCCCAGCACAACCTCCTAACTCAGCAGTTGCTCCGTTGGTAACAGGCACAGGAGGGAGCAACAGGCATTGCTTGTGCAGGGATGTGGGCTGTGATTGCTGTGGCACATTGCAAATGCCAAGAACCGTAGATTGAAGAGGGGGAAATAGCAGTGATGGATGGACAGAGAGGCTCACCCTCAACAGTGTTTTCTTGAAACCCAGAAGTGTTTCTCTTCGCTTTGTGGTGGCCTTTTGCAAATGGGGCGGGGAGATGATGGTGCTAAAGAGAATTCATAAAGTCCTCAGCAAGAAAAAGCATAAAACAGCTAAAGATGGGATGGCTCTTAATCGTTCTTCTCGCTGTCTGCCTTTTAACTGGCAATCAGAAGCAAAGTCAAGATTTAGTGGAGCACGATGGTATCTATCCAAGAAGTCCACATGATCCATCTGCTGGGTGCTGCTGTTAGTAGGAATTCCTCTTAGGAATATTCCACACAACAGGTCCAAGTAGCTTGGGAAGAAGGAACACATCTCCTGTGCACCTTTACTGACAAGAGACACAAATGTATGCGCAGACTGTTCTATCCCGCTGTCTCAGCAGAGACTGTGTCCATGCTAAAACCTGGATGCTGGCAGCTGCAGCAACACAAAACTCAGCCCCAGCTTCAAAACTCATCCAGAGAGTAGGGAATGAATGACCATGTAGGGAATAAAGCCATGTACCTTGCACTGTAATCTCCAGGGTGGCTGCCACCTTGACATGCTCCACGTGTGAACCAGAGGCAAGGTTTCATTAGAAGGACAAGTAACACAAGTATCCTGAGGAAATAGAGCAAGAGCTGCTATTAAGAAAGGAGATCCCCCCCATGAAATCCTTGGGTGTTCTCCTCTCAGTTTCCCAGCTGCCTTCTGATACCCCTTCACTCTCTTTTCTCCCATCATCTCCCTTTCTCCTCTGCTCCATCTCCCTCAGACCCTGAAGGAGCTGGTGAGCACTGGCCAAAGACAGGCTAGGACTTGTGAGCAGCTCTCAGGGGAAGCTGTCCGGGTGGGTGCAGGTGATCCACTGCCCGCTGCTGGTGGTCAGCTCCACGGGCTCCACTCTCTGTGCTCAACAGAAGTGTGCCCATGCCACAGGTGCAGCTCAGCACCACTGCCTGTACACCACTGCCTCTCACTGACTGCAGCAGATGGGACTCCATAGCTGTGGGGACCCTTGAACAAAGAAGATCCCATTCCCAGCACTGTTCCCTCTATGCTCACCCGTGCCTTCACCTGCCAAGGGCTGTGCATGGGCTGTGGGATCCCAGGTCTCTGCTGGGGAGCACAAAACAAGTCATGGCCGTGCTTTCCTCCATACTTAGGCAAGGACAGCAGCAAAGTTGTGGGCTGTGGAACACCCACCCTGACACTAGGAGGTGACCCCCACCTCCTCCCTCTCCCCCAGGTCACCTCAGCTTGCAATATCCCTGGATCATCTCAACAACCTACCAACACATTTGAATCAGAGCAGCAAGCAGCATCTTTCTGTCTTCACACAGCCCTGCTCTGGGTTCACTGGTTACTTTGCTGCAAAGGGCATGGCAGAAACAGGATCTTTTCTGAACTTGACACCTGGCTTTGACAGCCTGGGAGGTGTCCAGCTGGCTCGAGCTCTTCACAGCCCAGAGACTCGAGCCCACATCCTGCGGGGAACTGGCTCTCTCCTGGGGCAGCGTGGTTCATGGGCTCAGCCTTCAGTTCTCATTCCCAGGCAGTGAAGCCACAACTGCTTCAGCCCATTGTGTGTCATGCACACCCAGGGAAAACAGTGCCAGGAGCATCAACCTTTCCTGCACAGGACCAATAGGCAGGTACAACCACAGCAAGGGTGACTGAGAAATTACCTGCCAGGCTTCAGCTGCTCTAATGCAGCCAAGGAGGCTCTCTGCATCATCTCACACCGGTACCTGGCAAAAGCACCATTACCTTCTAAAATGTTCTGCCGTTATCCTTTCAGCCGCCAGTAGATGGTGATACTTTATCTCCATCCGAAATGCATGCATGCGCTGGAGAGTCAGGGAGGCAGCACGACAGCCTGTTTGAGAAGAGATTAAAAATTTAAAATAAATGTCAGGCTACAGACAACCTCCTGCTTGTGCAGATGCTGATTTTTGAAGTCCATCTAAAATCCCAAACCTCACTCGGAAGTCCTGGCTAGATTTACAGAGCTGAAAAAATTGCAACTTCAACTATATCACTTGCTTCCTAGTGTGATCCTTTGTGTGTATGTGAATGGGCACGTGAGAGCAGCGCTGAAGGCACAGCTCTTTATGGAATCTACACGGTCTGGGCACCAGTGAGATGAAGAAAATGTATTTATCTTTGTGAATGCAAATAACATCCTCCTCATCTCTGACAAAGCAAAATCCTGGAGGTGTTTGGCAATCACTTTCTCTTGAAAAGCTCCCTCTATTTTACAGATTTCTCTTCCCACTGCAGATGAAAAATAGTGTAAATCACTGATCTGCAGAGCAGTGTAAATCACTGATCTACACAGTCCTCTGTGGAAAATATGCTCTCACACTTCCAGCTCTTGCAAATTGCCTTCAGAGCCACACTTGTGCAAGAACTGACCTGATCATAAACAAAAAATGGAACAGATCCAGACAAATGCTGCTTGAAATTGCAATGGCAATATTTCTGTCATTCCTGATATATGGATGTATCATTTACTTTGGGGCAAGACTGATGTGGTTGTGAATGATGTGGCCCTAGGCACAGGCAAAAGGTGGCAGGATAAGAAAGCCCTGCCTAACACTAAGCCACATGGCTGGCCTGATGCCTCATAGGCATGCTAGGAATAACTGAAAAAATATGGACCACAGCAGATCTTTCCCTTTTATTGCTCCAATTACAGGCCTGGTCTTCCTTTCTCAGAAGATATGTGGGTTACATAGTTGATCATTTTGCCTGTCCTAAAACCATTTCTAACACACTCTCACCCATTCAGCTAGGAGCCATTTTTTGGCTGTTCCCATCTCCATTGCCTGAAGAAATTACTTTGCAGTCTCATCAGCTCATCCTTGTTTAGCCTGGATCCACTTCATACATGTTCCAGGTTGTGGCTTCATTGCCACCAGCCTGTACAGAATTTCACAGCTTGGGAATTGTCTGGCTCATGGCCTATGAAGGGCAACAGCAGATGCCAAACCTCTGGACACCTGGTGGCAGAGGGGGCAGGGTGCAACTCAAATCTAAGAGACTGGGCTCAGTTTGGTAGTTTGCATGAGGCTTAAAGATTCTACAGGATAACAGAATGAGTCAGGTTGGAAGGGACCACAGAGGGTCCAACCCCTCTGCTCAAGCAGGGTCATCTCAGAGTACATGGCACAGGATTGTGTCCAGGCAGTTCTTGAGTATCTCCAGCGAGGGAGACTCCACAAGTTCTCTGGGCAACCTGTTCCAGTGCTTGGTCACCTGCACAGTAAAATTTTTCCTCATGTTCAGGTGGCACTTTCTGTGTATCAGTTTCTGCCTGTGGTCTCCTGCCCTATTGCTTGGCACCATCGAGCAGAGCCTGGATCCATTCTCTTGGCACCCTCCCTGCAGATACTGATAGACATTGATGAGGTCCCCTCTCAGTTGTTTCTTCTCAAGGATGAACAGGCCCAGCTCCCTCAGCCTCTCCTTGTAAGAGAGATGTTCCAGACCCCTAATCATCCTTACCCTCCACTGGACCTGCTCCATATCGCCCTTGTCCTGAGGAGCCCAGAATGCTCCAGCACTCCAGATGTGCCTCACTAGGGCTGAGCAGCCGGGGAGGATCACCTCCCTTGACCTGCTGGCAATGCTCTTCCTAATGCATCCCAGGATCTCATTGGCCATCTTGGCCACAAGGACACACTGCTGGCTCATGGGCAACTTGTCCACCAGGATCCACAGGTCCTTCTCCTCAGAGCTGCTTTCCAGCTGGTCAGCCCCCAGCCTGCACTGGAGCATGGGGTTATTCCTCCCCAGGACCCTGCATTTGTCTTTGTTGTACTTCACACAGGTCTTTGCCCATCTTTCCAACCTGTTGAGGTCCTGCTGAAGGGCTGCACAGCACCCTGGGGTATCAGCCTTTCCAGATTTGCGTTATCAGGGAACTTGGCATCTCCCCTTCACCCAAGCAATCGATGGGTAAGTTAAACAATACTGGGCCCAGTATAAACCCCTGGGGGCATCACTAGAGACAGGCCTCCAACCAGACCCTCTGCCACTGATTACGACCCTCTGGGATGTGCTGTTCAGCCAGTTCTCAATCCACCTCATTGTCCACTCATCTAGGCCACACTTCCTGAGTTTGCCTATGAGGGTGTTGTGAGAGTGTCAAAATCCTTGCTGAAGTCATGGCAGACAATGTCCACTGCTCTACCCTCATCCATCTAGGTAGTTGTCACATCACAGAAGGCATTCAGGTTGGTCAAGCAGGATTTACCTTTAGTGAACCAATGCTGACTACTCCTGATCACCTTCTTGTCATCCATATAGATAGAGGCGTCCTCCAGAATGAGATGCTCCATCACCTATCCAGGGATTGAGGTGAGGATGACTGGGCAGTAGTTCTCTGGGTATTTGTTGTGCTTTTTGAAGACCAGGATGACATTTGCTTTCTCACAGTCCTCAGGCACCACTCTTGATCGCCACAACCTTTCAGAGACGATCGTGAGTGGCCTTACTATGGTGTCCACCAGCTTTCCCAGCACTCATGGATGCATCCCATCAGGGCTCATGGACTTGTGGATGTCAAGTCTGCCTAGGTATTCTCTAACCCAATCCTCCTTGACCCATGGAAAGTCTTCCTTCCAACAGTCCTTTACCTTGGTCTCCTGGGTCAGAGATTCCTCAGGGATGGTCTTGTCAGTGAATACTGAGGCAAAGAAAGCATTTAGTAACTTCAGCTTTCCTCAAGTCCGTGGCTGTAATGTTACTTGCTACCCTGCTTCCTCCTCACCAGATTCCAAACTCCACAGTAGGAGCCAACAGCATTCTTGGCAACTACTGATATGAGCCCATAACACTATTATGAAATCAGGGATCTAAAATCAGTTCTCCCTTTTGCACTAGCAGTACATGTAGCCCAGCAAAAGGGGCATCCAAGGAGAAAGTGGCCTGACTTAAATCCCCCCTGCTAGAGGACATAGCTATCGACTGGGTTCCGGCCTTCCCCACTGCACAGTCAGCAGCTTGTTTTTTCTGTCAAAGCACAATTTTCAAACAACTAATTTGGACCCAAAATATCTCTCTCTCTCTTTTTAAGGTTTGAGAAGACAGAAACACAAATTAGAGAGGAACTGTTCAGATTTAGCAAGAGGCTGTAAGCGTTTCACCCAATGAAGAGAATAACCATTAGCCAATAATTTTAGAATCCCATAAAAGAGGCAAAAGCCACCCAGGCAGACCTCAGAGAAAGACCTCCAAAACACATGTACAGAAATAGGAGATAAAACAATGAAGAGCAGTCAGTTCCCAGAGGCTCCTGCCTGGAGCAGTAAGGATGAATTTGTGCTGGCCAGGCCCAGGAGGGAGGGAAAAGAGCAGTCGGGGCTCTGAGTGTACCCTGGGAAGGAGCAATGCCTGTCAGCAGCCCCAGCCTGTGCGTTTCTCACCTTCTGTGAAATGAAGCCCTAATCTGAGCCTCTCCTGCATGTGTGGGGAATGGCTGACTGCAGCAGCTGGCAAACGGCTCTGGAGAGAGTAGTAAAAGGCGTCATTAAAATTTAAAATAAAAAAAAAAGAAAAAGAGTGAGAGCAACAGATACATTTGACAGAGAAATCACATCAGAAGCAGGTTATGGGGAAATGCCTGTGGTGAAATTGCAGCTTTGGGCTAAAGAGGCACCTGCTGTGCCCACGGTTAATTAATTGCCACGGCATCAGACGCTGCCAGAAACGCCTCACTGTGGCTATGGGGCATACGGTGGTGCTACAAGATGTGCCTTGCCTGTGAAAAACCACCACTCGGAGCATCCCTCCAAGCAGCTTTCTGGGGAACAAAACCCCTTTAAGCCATCTGGTGGGATAAACACTCCCAGTTAGCCTGGGTCCTGCAGTTCTGGGACAGGTGGAGGTTGCACAGCCTGTGCCAGGGAGTCTTCAAACCTTCACGACCTTAAGCTGCTGGTCCTGAGTCAGCCACAGGAGGAGCTGCTCATAGGAGATGTTTTCCATGTAAATGTTCCACATGGTTTTCATATTTTCTGCACCCTTTCTTTACAAGATTTTGTGATGGATGGTAGAGCTGGGCCAGCCAGGACCAGCAGCAGCATCTCCTCCTCCCAGCTCTGTACAAGGCTATGAAGCAGAAATGTGAGTCCCCAGACCAGGCACTCAGACACAGACGAGCAGCAGCCACTTCCCTGGAGGCACAGAGTGGTTGCACCTGCCAGCCAACAACTCCTGCCTTCCCTTCCTGCTGACTCCCAGCCTGCCATCAAGGGTGGCTCAGCCCACCCTTTCTGCTGTTCCCAGGGTCAGGCTCCATCCCCCCTGTCCCACTGAGAGAGCTGCAGGGACCCCATTGCCCCCCTCCTCCATCCTTGTTTATCCCACTCCCCATCCAACAAGCACCATGTCCTCGCTGTCCCTGCCCAGATGGGGGTGCAAAGCCTGGGCCAGCATGGCTCAAGGATGCTCTGTCCCAGTGCAACATCAGAAGCAGCATCAGGCCTATGGTACCTTTGTCTTTCTTTCTTTCAGCACCAAAGTTTTTCCTTACTTCCATGCCACTCAGCTCTCTTACCAGCCACCCCTCTTATCCCTTAATTTTAGCCGTGAGTCTCCTGTCCCCAGTTGTAAAATATTCTTAGGAAGGTATCTGTCACAACAACAGTTCTCATCCTGAACCCCTGCACATTCCAGGGATGCAGACAGCCCCAACTCCGTGGCATTTCAGCATCAGATTTATTATTAATTATCGGTGTCATTATTACACAGCACCTACGAGCCCTGGCCGCCTAGCAAAACCCTGCGCAGAATATTAAAATGCTAATTTCCCTCCGAGATGAGAACTTGCTGGTGTCTCTCTGCTCATTTGTTTGCAAATGCCGTTTTCCTGTCGAGGCTGTATTCCCAGCAGGCATGGCAAGGAAATGCTTGCATAAACAGCCCCTGTTTAAGAAGCCTTGTATCTCACACATTCTTGCGTTATAGCCCTAATCGGGATTACTGTGACACTGTAAGAAAAACGTTCCGTTTTGTCTGATGCCTTTTAAGATTTTACGGTGCCTTCAGAGCGCCTCCGTGCAGCAACAGCATTAGGATATATTGTGGAAGATGCAATTTCCTTCTGCAAAGCATGGTTTAGCTGGCTGTAATAGGTTATATTAAGGCACAGCTCATTTTTGTGCCTCTGTGTAAGCCTCCAAATGGCGCGCTGGTGTGTGACTGCTGCAGCTGTCCTGGGTTTTGCCCTGGTGTCGGGTTCTCACTTGAAGAGCGGGTGGCAGCGCAGCTCTTGGCAGCGATGGCTGTCCTGGGCCAGGTGCCAGCACCCTCCCGAGTCGACGGGAGCCCTTGCACCGCTGCCAAAGGGCTCAGGGGCTGACATCCTCTCTGCCGGCACTGCAAAGAAGCCCCTCTATTTTTAATGCCAGCGATTAGTAGGGTATGGTTTAAAACACTAAGGACAGCTTGGTGGTGAGGGGCCTCAGGAACAGCAGAGTAAAAGGCTGCAGCTCAGCAAGTGAAGCAAGAAATGCTGGTACTCCTTTCCCCCCTGCACTGAGTTTCCTTGGAGAGTTGCATGTGAGGTGCTAATCTCCTGAACGTCACCTTTCATTCTCACTGATGAAGTATCTCCTGAAAACACCTGAATTCCCTTCTCCTCAGCTGTATGTTTTCCAGCAGTTAATGCAGCATGGGAATTCATGCTACGTTTTATGGTAAGTAAGCTAGCATTCAGTTATATGACAGAGGGAGCAAGAGAATTTGGCACCAACAAATGCAAATACAGCAGCTCATCTTAAAACAAACAAACCAATGAAACTGGGATGTCTCCCTGCAGGTATTTTTTGTGAGAGCCTGCCATTATTATCCCTCTGCCACTGAGCAAGACTGGCAGCCTTATCTCAAGTTGTGCAATACCTTGAATATTTAGATCTATTTCAACAGCTCCGTATGGTGGGGGATACAGAAACACAGCCAGAAAGTAGTTTAGAGAGAAAGATGGGCAGTTTTTATAGCTTTGCAGTGAAAGTCACACACATGCATAGCACAGGTCATTTCATTAAACTTCTTCATACAGTCATGGTACCCATCCCACTTACAAATACCTGCCTTACCTTTAGGGCCATATGTCTGCCTCCAGGTGCTGATACAAAGTGATTGCAGTGGGGTTTGCTGCTCCCAGACAGGAATTCTACATAGCCAGTAATAATCCCCTCCCCAGGTTAGGGATGCAATCATCTTTGCAAGTGTTTGAAAGTTTATTACAAAAAAGGCATAGCTAGCACACCTGAGTGAGACCAGAGAGTGAAACAGACTGGGAAAATTTGTGGTTAAAAAAATCAAAGTTAAGATGTAGCAAAAATCATTGCGAGTATTGGCTTCTCTAACTCTCAGGGCTAAAAGAAGTTACTGTCACAGGAGCCAGAGCTGATACCCGAGTATTCCTGTCTCCTGGCACCAGAACTGCTCCCAGCTTAATTTCTGAACTGCCCATACATAGCTTTAATTCAGGAATGGTTCAAAATGTGCAGAAGGGTCTGAGCAGACATACTGCTTTATTTTTCACGGATGGATGTGCTGGAATGCCACAATTTCCCAGAAAAAACTTCCCCCAAATCTCTGTCTCACACAACTGCCACTCCTCACAACCAGGGTCTAACCCTACTCCAGCCCGCACAACCACAAAACTCAGCCTTATGGCTAGTCCTACTGGGTACAAAAAGGAAATTAGCAGGGAAATAAAAAAAAGAACCATGCCCATGATGGGCAGTGCAGGGCAGTTTATTCCAGCCCAGCTATTCACAGAGGGGAAAGAAGGGCAGAGAGAAGGCAGACTGAGCCATCAGCACAAAGAGCAGCCCCCCGGCCAGGTTCTTTCTCTCCTGCTGAAACCCCCACAGTGTCCTCGCTGCTGTGGGATTCACTCTCTGCAGCAGAGGAGTAGATGAGCCTGGTAGCAGAGGAGGGAAGCTGGTGGAGAGCACGGAGCAGTGGATCAGCTGCAGCATCCCTTGGCATGTGTGCCAATCCGCTGCTCCTGCTGGTGGTGCTAATGGTGCTTGACCCAGCAGGCTGGGCCCTCGCCGTGCCTCTGCTCTGCACGCTAACTCAGCCTCCAGCATTATCTGACAGCTCAGACATGAAGGAGGCAAAATACGTGTTGAGAAATCTGGAAAACAGGTTCCCTGTGCAAACAGCAAGACTCAGGCAAAACACTGCTTATCTCCACGACAGAGATAGGGGGAGGGAGGCACTCGCTGTAAATCACAGCATTGCTTTTACTGCACCAGGAGCATGCACAGATCCTGGTTGCCTGGGCCCCAGACCACAAGAGCATTCTGGTATGTAAATAGATTCAGGCAGTGCTGCTCAGAGGCACAGAACTCCCACTCTGAACTCACTGACATCTGCCCCGTTGTGTCACTGCAGTGCCCAGCTGCCTGCTCCCCCCTTGCCCACACAGACCTCGCTGCTCTGCCTGCCCCAGCCGGGCACTTCAGCAGCTCCTCCCTGGCCGGCGGAGATCACCCTCAGCTGTGGCGTGGGTCCCAGCGTGGGCAGGTGAGGGGTCGATCCCAGGGCCTGCTTCCTTTTGTGGCCTTGCCCTGCTGACCCCACAGCCAACTCACTTGAATGGCATCATCCTCATCTCATCCTCCTGCAGCCCCCGAGGAAAGGCACTGGCGATGCCTGCTTTGGTAAGAAAATGCCATGGTCCTGAATCCAGCACTGCTCAGGGCTACAAAACTGCAGAGAGCAGGCTGACTCTGGGATAGTGGTCACTGCAGGCCCTGGTGGTGGTGGGCAAAAGCTGGACACAGAGGCAAGATGCTGGTATCAGGATGTACATGAATGCCAGGCTGTGGCAGATCAGGAATTTCAGGGCTTCTCTTTGAAGGTCATATACCTCTGCCACCTGTCCAGAGCAATGGGGTTATGGAAATGTATTGGACAATAATGCAGTCTTTAGTCTCACCAGCTGGAAGCATCAGAGTGATGAACCCTCGGCCCTCAATCCTGTCAGAAAAATATAGTATTGTCTCTGCCTAGAGCAATACTACCTAACCACAACAGCTTTCCTTTTCCAGCTCCCTCCTGGGCTCCATCATCCCATGGGATTTGCCAGCAGATGGCAGGCAACCCCTGGCAGAGGTCCTCACCAGCCAGCCACAGAAGTCCTGGCCAGCTGTGCTTGGCTACTGAACTCCTCGGTCCCATCTGAACAGCAGAAAGGCCTCCTCCCAGCTGTCTGGCCCCTTCCCCAGTCCTATAATATTTAAGGAAAAAGAGGCCCATTATCAGACACTCCATGCCAACACCAAGGAGCAAACAGATACTGCACCACAGACCTCAGACTCGGGGCCCTGTACCTGCTCACCCTGGTTGGTCATTGCCCAGGACATGGGCCAACACAAACCACTTTCACAAACCCCATCATGACACCACGGAGGTGTCTCTGCTAGCAGAGACTCTTGCCAAGCAGAAAATGGCAACAACTAGGGACAGGCATTTCTTTTTCATGCCTCAAGAAGCTGTTTGCAAAACCAAAGCCAGGATGAAACAGTTTTGCTCTGAAAGCTCCCAGTGAAACCAGTGACAAGTCTGCTCTGAAAGGCTCTAGGAAAGGAGCTGGCTCAGAACTGTGCGCAAATTTTTTGTGGTTTATGTGTTGGGAGTATTTAGCCAAACTCCTGTAGAGAAATGTGAGTTTCACATTTGATTGTAGGTGTTTTAAGAGGAGAAAACCCACAAAAAACCCCTAACTAATACACAGCACCCTCTTCCTGAGGAGCCACCCCTCTGCTGGCAGGCCTGCAAGCCCCAGCTCTTCCAGGCTTTCAAGAGTTGTGGTTGGTGCTGGTGGGACGGAGCTGGCTCTGTGGCCATTCCAGCTCAGCGGAGCAGCCCCAGCTCTGCAGGCTGCTGGGCTGGGCAGCAGGGCCTCATGGCTCTTCTCCCTCCTCCAGCTTGCATCACACACTCTCACTGGCTGCCAAAGGGTGTCAGACATCGCCTGTACCTTATTCATGCTCTGGCACCCGGGATGTGCAGGGCCTGGGCTCTCACAGCCTGAGTACTTCTCACTGCAGTTCTCCCTTTGCAGGTGCACATGGAACAGCTCAGAGGAGGTCAGCATCTCTCAGTGGACCCAGCAGAGCAGTGGATTTTTGCCCTCCTATTGGCATCACCAGGGGCCAGCTGGAGTGTGAGGAGACTGCTGAGCACAGCATCCACCAGCCTGGCTGCCTCTGCCCTGTTCACACACACACAGCTTGCAGGCTGCTGTGCTCCCAGCACGGCTGAAAGACTGCTCTCCTCTCCAAGCACGTCGGGACCTACAGCACAGCCCTCACAGGGCCAGCTCTGCCCACACAGGGTGTGTGCTACCCCATACCTCTCATCTTCCATACATGTTTTCCTGGGGGCTGCACCAGCTCCTCCAAGCCAGGACAGGCATCACCCCTGCAGCGGTGCCTGCAAGATACTGAGATGAGCAAAGTTGGGGTGTGGGGGTTTGAGACAGTGACAGTTCCACTGTCCAGAGGCCTGGCCTTGCTGCAGCCCCAGCACTGGGCAGACAGTGACAGGACAAGGGCCAATAGTTTTAAGCTGAAAGAGGACAGGTCTAGATTAGATATTAGGAAGAAATTCTTTACTGTGAGGATGGTGAGGCACTGAAACAGGTTTCCCAGAGAGCTGTGCCTGCCCCATCTCTGAAAGTGTTCAAGGTCAGGTTGGACAGGTACCTGAGCAACCTGGTCTAGTGGAAGGTGTCCCTGCCCATGGCATGGGGGGAACTGGATGATCTTTAAGGTTCCTTCCAACACAAACCATTCTATGATTTTACAGGTCTGTGGTGACATTACCACTACTGAGGTCCAGCAGCAGTGACTGCTACAGGCTCATGCTGCCCAGCTAAAAAGCAAGGAGAATAAGCATGCTGGTGTTCCAAGAATCCAGTGGAGGAGTCAAAAAGGGGGTTCTGACCCCCTCACTGGAGAGCCTTGTGTAAAAAACAAGCAGTGATAAACTCCCGCAGAATGGTATTTGCTCACAGTTCATAATACCATAGTTCACATATCATAAAATCTTAGCATCATTTAGGTTGAAAGAGACCTTTAAGATCAGCAAGTCCAACTGTAAAGTGAACACTGCCAAGTCCACCAAGCCAAGGCAAAGTCAGCTGAGCCTGTTCCCACCAGGCTGGCTGGGTCTCACACGCACCACATATACCCACACGCACGTGGCTGTTAAAGCATGTTCTGGTGACAGAGAAATGTGGGGTGATTCAAGAGAAAATAATGAAGCCACTCCCACCTGCCCGTGTGAATGTGACTCATGTGGGCTCAAACCCCAGCCAGATACAAATCAACAGTTCATAAATGAAATATAAAAGAGCACCCCCTGAGGCCTGGCAGCCTGCCCCACCTCTCTCCCCCTTCTAGGATGTCAGTCCCTCTAATGGATTCTGTCAGAGTTTGTTCAGATCCTCCCTAAACAACCCTGTGCTCATTCCCAGCCAGCATCTCGATGGGAAGGAAAAATGCTCATTTTCAAGGGTTTTCCCGAAGAGGGTCTAGCTCTCAACCTCTTCTTGTCAAGTGGGAAAGTCATTTGAGTCAGTGCAGTCTTTCACTGGAAATCTTCCTCTGAAGCAGCTGCTACCTGGGACTTTGAGACGAGGCAGGTCAGGCCGCAGAGAGAGGAGAGCAGGACGATGATGCCAGTGGGCACTCAGGGTCCCACTCTGCAGAGCACGAAGGGCAGCCAGTCCCCCCCTCGATGTTTGAGGAAGCAAGTCATCTTGCAGCTCTGCAACAAGATGCTGGAGACCCCCTTCTTGCTTCAGACCCTCTGCTACCTCCCCTCTCTCGACACGCTGAGGCTGCCAGCCCAGCAAATGGTTTAAAGAGGCAGCAGCTTCCTGCCGGCGGAGGGCTTGCACAAACCACACCTTGCCTAGTCCAGATGGGCCGTCCAGAGCCCTACACAAGCATAGTATTTGCAGACTTCCTTTTGCCTGCTATGGCCAAGGAATCCAAGTTTCCATCAGCCCTTTCTGTTTAACTTGCAGGTCAATGAGATGCACTCCCTCAGCAAGAGTTGTGTTCCCCACGCAGAGGATCCAGCTTCATGGCAGATGATGCCTGCCATACTGCTGAACTGCCTAACTCTCTCCCATGTAGGACTATTCTTTTCTTCACAGCTTCCTCAGTAGTCTCCAACGAGGCACACAATGCTTTCATCCACAATGGTACATAACGTGTAAGAAAATTTGAAGACTACGATCCCAAGAGAGCTCAGGCTGTGCTCTGAAATACGTGCTGTCATGTTAGATATCCTGACAGACAAACATCCAAGCTGTCAGACAGTTCCCCAGGACAGCAGACAGCACTGGCAGCAGATATCCTCCCTGGCAGTAAAGGCAAAGTGAAACAAACCACCCAAGGGCCCTCTGAATACACCTTTTTTAAAATGCATCTGCCATCAGCCATAAAATGGTCTCCTCAGGTACGGGCTGCCAGGTGTCTGGAGAAGAGAGCCTTTGTGTAGGACTGGGCAAAGCTGAGCCATAATATGAAAAGGGCCATTTTTGCCAAAGCTTAGAGCAGCCCTAGCGGATGAGAACAGAGCAGGGAAAAAAGATTGGAGGGGATCAAAACTTCCTCAAATGCACCTAAATCCAGTGAACTGCTAATTACCGTGAGACCCTCCTGTGGGACAGCACATAAGCACAGCAAAACAAGGTCTGAATCTGGGGCACTGCGGAGAAGCAGAACACACTTCTAAAAACTTCCCAAAGTCCTACCCTCACCCACACGAGGGACTCGTCAGACTCTCCAAGAAACCTTAGGGCCAAAAACATGTTGGAAGATGGGTACCACAGGCCCACTCCATGGAGGCACGCAACCACAGAGCTGGGCAATCCAGTGCGTCACCCTTCCAGTCAGGAGTGAGCTGGTCCTCACGTGGCGCCTTCCCCTCTGCCTCTCCCCCCGGAGGCCCTGGGGAGCGGCGTGCGTGGGGGGAAGCGATGCACAACATGCCCATCGCTGTGCTGGCTGGCACCTTGCTGCTGGCACCAGCCTCCCTCACGCTTTCAGCTGCTCATGCCCCAGTTTGCAAGGCTGGGATTTGCCATGGGGCTCCGAGAGGCCCAGAGAGTTTCTATGCAGCACCACGGTGTTTGTGGAGTGTCCACGAGAGAGGATCCCACTGCCAGAGCCCCTCTGTCCCAGGCAGGAGTGGCACACCAGCATTGCTACCCTCTCCCAGGCCGCCCGAGGCGCTGCGGCACCTTCCCAGGATGCCCACTGCTGCAACGTGTGTGGACAGCTTGCTGAAGGTGGGGGCCCATGGCTTCTGGGGGCTGGGCAATCTTCCTTCCCATCTCCGCATGTGGGCCCCGCTCTGGAGCTGATCCATGGTGGCACGTTGCATCTACCACCCCGTGCACCCACCACTGCCACTGCCACCCAAAAGGGGACCTTTGCACCCACCCCAGAGCATCCCAGTGGACCAACCCAACAGCTCACATCCATCCACAGCAGCAAACCTCCACATCAGGTCTGTGCAGGGGCTGAAAGACCTGCCCGTGCTACACACGACCTTCCCTTGAAGAAGGGGTGGTTCCAGCCGGGAGGAGGTGGGTCTGGGTCAGGTAACTGTGCTCCCAGCCAGCAGCTGGAGGGCTGGGAGCTGGTCCGGCACCCAAGGAAGCGATCACATTACACGGTGGGGACGTCTGGCCCCGAACATCCCAGGCTGCGGTACGTGGCGTAAACCTGAACCCTGCTCCATGAATGCTCAGTGCTGTTATATTTAGGATGCATAGCTATGCGGGCTACACAGGGTATCCTGTTTTCTCATGGCATCTTTGGGAAATGAATTATTCCTTAGCTCCACATTTGGATATGTGCGTGAGTCTTAGGTTTTTTAGTTTGGGGAGGTTTTTTTAAATTTAAGAAGTGATAGCAACTGTCAGTGTCAACCCAGTTTTACTGATCATGCTGGCCTATGCAAACTTAGGACATGTCCTAATAATTTAAACGTGCATACTTTTGGAATTCACCTGTCTGGCGAGATCCTGAAATACCAAAGCAAAAGTGCATTTTGTTTTCATATTCACATGTAGCATATCCAGAAACCATCCCTAATCTCACAGAAGCAGGAGTAATTCCCACTCTCTTCCTGTGTCCCCTCTGTAAGCAGGCCATGTCGCACATACTGGAATTTCAGCCCACACAAGGACGAGACTGAATGCTGCTGTGGTGCTCTTTTGAGTTAATTTTCAAGGTAATGTATAGACTACCCAGAGTCAAGGCCAGTGAGTTGCTGGTCTCCCCACAGCCACACACGCAACATCCCAAAGGAGCCAGGCGGAATACAGATGGATTACCACATCTCTGATGCACGAGAGGCAGCAGCGATAACGCAGTCTTGGAATAGCACAACCACCGTGTATTAATAAAAGCATGACGCACTGCGACTGATTTATGAGCTTGGCACGTTAGGTGGGAAGGGAACATGCCTGGTTCTGATCGAGCTGGCAGGTTGTACCTTATATCCTCCAGCACACATGCTCCACTGACAAGTATTTTATAAGATTTACATTAGCAAGTCACAGTTAAGCACGTCCCCACAGACAATATATGTAAATGTTATTGTGCGAGATTGAGTTCTTGGAGTTGGACGCTTACAGCCACTGTTCACATGATACACGTCACAATCTCAGATGACCCAAATGCACTTAAAACACCTCTAATATCACTCTGGATGATAAGAGAAGCTGCTTCCGTCCTGCTTCCCAGAACCAACTCTTTCAAAGTCACAGGAGACTTCCAGCTTTCATCCAGCAGCAGCATGATGTAAAAGCAACTCTTGATAATCCCCATTGGGACATACCACCAGGGTGTGTTAGAAGATGTCCCCATTGTTTCTTAAATGAGTAGGGATTTATTTCTATGCTTGTGGGATTCTGCAAGCTACAAGAAAACTTTCAGATGTTTAAAGAAAAGCTCCATTATTACCAGGGGAAGCATTCTGAAACCACAAACTATGCAGATTTTCATGCATTTATGGGTGGGTAAGACCAAAGTCTATAAACTTCTCGATGTGATCGAGTCAGTCTGCTCTCTATGTGCAGGGAATTTTGTAAAGGTGACTCACTCCCACCAACTTTGCTGGGTACACTTTCTACGGTGGTGATGCTGCACTTATAAATACCTCTTTCAAAAGCAAGCGTTTCCCAAGAACTGCAGTTACTACACAATGTCACGTTATGGTCTGCCTCCTTGAATCTCCTCTGCTGCAGTGGAAGGATGACCCCAGCCAGGGAGAAGCCTGATCTCCTTTGGTTCCTCTTCCTTAGCAGTTTAATGTTCTGAGTTGTACTGCCAAAACTGAACTACTGGAAACTGTCCTTCTTTCTTCGGTACTACTGCAAAAACAAGTCACACAATTGAAAAAGGTTGAAAACCGAAAATCATAATTACACTTTCACAAATTACTCATTCCACATCAGACAAGATAAGGGCAAGATGTTTTAGAACAATAGATGTTTTAGAATTGCACAGCCTAGCAGCAATAATATGATCTGGTAATTTACAATCATCTCATAACACTGTCTGTCAAACTGGGGGGCCACAGCAGCCTTTTGCAGTAAGACTTTAAGCTTTTAATTTTGCAGTTCTCTGGCTCACCTTTCAGCCAAGAAGTGTGTTTTCTGTAAAAGCTGACTGCTTTTCCACAGACCTGTGGGACCTGAGCTTACGGGTTAAAGTTCAGTGTCCACTTGTGTAAATTGTCTGCGAGAATCTGAATTGACCACCGTGCCCCTGACCAGGTCATGCATGCAGAGCTGAGGTTATCTTTCCAGAGCAGGACTGTGCCACACTGTCCAGATAAGGGTAGAAAACATTTTTAACAAATGTTAAAAATACATATTTAGAAGTATTTAGAATTTCATTATGATCTGGAGAACTTCAGATACCTAGACCTGATAGCATTAAAACTTCGCTACAAAATCAAAAGGCTGCACATTTCCACTCCTTCTTTTCCCTCTATAACATCCCAGGGAATTCTTATTTGTGGATACAGGGAAGAGTCTTACCAGTGTAGGCTTAAGTGCAGGCCATGGAAAGGATGTCTGAGCCATACATCATTTGGCATATTTGGTTCATAAATAAAACTTTGCTCCTGATAGGTATGAAGAATTCCTTTATTCAGTGTTTCATGTGTCCGGGTTTTTGGTACTTAAGACATGATGTCTCATCAGATGGAGATTGCATAAAATGTATTATTGCTGGCCACCACATCACATCCAAGATTCAGTAGCAAATAACTGATCTTTTTCCTAAGTATTATTTTAAAAATAATTCAGATTTTTCCTTTACTAATTTATTTAGCACATCTACTGACAGCACAAGCAAAGCAAAAATCCATTCTGGGAATGGAGTGGGGCACAGGTATCCTTTCTGTAATGATTTCAAATACCAGCTTTATTCAAACAACTTCTTACTGAACATCATTATAAGACATTTTAGTTAATTATAAATATATTGCTGAATACTTCATTCAGCCACATGTTCTATGCATGCAATGCACATGTAGAAGTTAAATACTCTCAAGCTGTCTGTCCTCTTCAAGATGCTTCAAAGAACACACAAAATAATCACAGAAATGGCTTGTTACAGTCCCTGCAATACACATACCAGTATGCCAATACACCAAGCTGGAAAAATTGATCTTATTCCAAGGCAAGTACATTATATAAAAATTATTAGGTATTACTTTCAGACTTGCAATAATAATAATAGTAATAATAACAACAATAATTATTTTTTAAACACCTACTCTGGATTAAGTTGGAAATCTGTTACATAACAGCTGTGGTACTCCCCCAGCAATTTCAGCAGCTCAGCTATGACTGTACACACATCTTTCATAACCTTGTTGGTGATTTTAATCTACCTCAACAACTGCTGTTCTAACAAATAATTCTTGCAAATGAAAAAAATCATTGTAGTAATTATGCAATAATAATTTTCTAAATTATTATAAAACCACCAAAATAAGCCAAAGCTTCTGGTTTTTTCTGTGATCATAAACAAGAACATGAAGCTCCCTGGAAAGTAAAAAAGCTGGACCTACCTGTTAAAAAAACATTACAGGTAAACCATCATTAACCTTTGCTGGCTATTGAAACAATGCTTGCTCAGGTTCTGCGATTAGCCAGATGAAATTGGTATTTGGCACTAACACGATACTTTTTGTGTTAAAACAGCACACGGAAAGTGACAACACTACTACTGTGTATTGTCCAGCAGTAAAACACAATATTACAGTGATTATTATTTATATTCCAGAGTGCTTCAAGCCCCAGTCACAAAGCTACTGTATCAGAACAAAACGATTGTTCTTGTCACAGGGAGCTTGAGAGGGGCATCCAGGGAGGTGATAGATGGCTGCAGACAGACTGGAAGGCAAAACGAACACTGGAACAGTTTTCATTAACACAATAGGTATGACTCCTTGCACACCAGTAGCTTAAAATACTAAACTTCTGTAGACATCAAAGCCAAAAGGTTTTAATGAGGTATGCAGAAGACACCTAGGAGGGAATTTTTCAGAAATTTATGCAACAGCTCTTCAGGAACAATGGGCAACTGGAAACAGCCTAAAAATGCTTACTTAGAAATCTAAAAATGAAGGGCGAAGAGGCTGACCTGGTGGGACAATCAGATCAAGAGATAACTTATATAATGTCTTGATTTGAGTAAGAGGGATGGTGTAACAGCAGGCTTTGGCAGTCATGTGCAAGTGAAGAGAGAAGCTTTACAATTAATGCAACAGAGATGGCAGAGCCAGGGCAATAACACAAAGCAAGAAGCAACAAGTCAAAGCAAGAGACTAATAAACAGCCCACTCTGCAACTTTCTCAATGGCTGTGAAATCTAAGTTGTTTAGCTGTCAAGGACAGAAAAAGGGACACCGTAATTCAGATCAGTATGATCAGGCTGGATTAGACTGTAAACTGCATGAGCAGGTAGGAAAAACAGAGACAGATGTGTTGTAAAAGAACGGAGATTGAGACAGAGCCAGCATAGGAGGTTTTAGAAACATCCAAGTCAAAGCTGTTGACTAAGCACAATCTTATCAACAAAAGGACAACAGAAGCAGAAATCATCAGGGTTACACATTTGGGAATGCTCAGCTGCATTGAGGCTGAAGGAACAGCTCTTAATCTTGAGGTGTCAGAGGTGCAGACTAAGCTTTTTGTCAAAAGGCCACTCCTATTCCCAGCCTTGGGTAAAAGGCACATAAAAGCCTTAAGAAAAGGCAACTGGTAGTGCAAGTAAAACCCAACCATTCCCATGCAACTGTTATGGAGAAGACAAATGTGATTTTTGGAGGGAGGTATCCATCTATCCATCCATCCAACAAAAGTTGGATGGAACAGAAACACACAGACCAGCAAAGCACACAAAACCCCACTTTGAAAACCCACCAGTATGCTCTAGCCCATGCTTTCCATGTTGCCACCTGAAACACTTGAAATGCTCCAAGGTCCAGCAGGAGGAAAAAGTAGGAAGGTAGTTATTTCCAGAATAGAGTAAACCAGCTTTCTTTTTCAGAAGATACATATATAGGATTGCCACGCAAGTAATAACGAATCTCAGCAAGTGGCATCGGTGTGGCACACCAGCACACTCACAAGCAGGGAGCAAAACCTATGAGAACACTCCATCGATCCTGCTTTCCATAAGGCTTCATTCTATTTTGATAGACACACACCCATGAATGTCCTTGTGGGCATTTTAAAAGCTGTAATTTCAACTCTGAGGTTTTGCAAGCGTTGTTTTGTGTGGTGTATGATATCATAAATATCCTGAATATAATTATAACTGCAATTTTGTGGGCTGTATTTTCCCTATTGGTAGCCCAAAGTTGATGTTTACAAAAGCTTTTCTGCACACTTATTTGATTTGAACTTTTTATTATTATTACAAATGTATATTATTTTATTAAAAAAATTCACACTGAAGCAAAGTCAATTCCATTTCATTACAACCAAGAATATAAAATAAATGCAATGAATTCATAGCTTAGTTTTAACAGTCATTTCAAGAGTGACATCAGGACAACTTAAAAGCAGTAAACTCTCAACTCTAGAATGAGAAACAAGTATTTTGCGTTGTGGTTTTGGTAGCCCATTGGCACGGGCACTGCTGAATGCGGCCACCATGGATCTAGAGCGGCAAAGTTTTGTGGCAGCACCAGGCGCATACACAATAATTTCTAATGGAAACTACAAAAATGAAAGATGCGTGCATGAAATTATCAGGAAAAAAAAAAACTGAGTAGAGACAGGCACACTTCCACAAATAGTAAACATGGGAATATACAACTAGAACAATTTGAAAAGTTACTACCTTACATATATAAAAAGTTCTTTAAATTGCTGTTAAAAAGGACATGTTCTGTCCAGATTTTGTGTAATACTTTTTAGTGTCTACACAAGACAAATTTTTAAAAAAATTAAATAGCATTAATTTACTACTAAATATTTAGGAGATAACAGTGCATTAAGGACTTTTTTCATATAGTAATACACATCGCTCCTGTCTGGCGACATTTTTAGAAGATTACGTATGGCCTTATGTACAATACATTTATTTAATCCTAAAACAATTCTTTGCTTAATGGTGTTAAAGTACCATTCCTGAAGATTATGAAGGGGAACTAAGCTTATTATGTTTATATAAAATATCATACATATTTGAACACTTCTAGCTTCCCGCCACCCCTCCCGCTATGAATGCGCTTCCCTCCCCCTCCCCAGATACAGTGTCACAGATACAGTGCAGGACTCGCAGCTTTCCCTATATTTTTCCTTCATTGTGCAGTTTGTGCTACATAAACTTCACCAACACGGACCAGGCTGCTCATGCCATTAATTCCCCACGTGTTTGTTTCCTCTGAGGCACGACAGGAAAAGCTGTACTCAGCAGCCTGCGCTCCCACCAGGATGGAGAAGACAGCTCTGTGCCTCTCGGTACAGGTGTGAAACACTTTGGTGAGGGTCTACAGGTTATGGGCAGAGACAGAGCTGAGTGATACATAAACTGCACAGGCAAAAAATAACATAAAAATGACATGGTCCTGGTTTCCCATGACAAACTGCACAATTCACTTCTGAAAGCGGAGAGTTTTTACCTCATGGGATAACCCCTAGGCAGCAAGGCTTCTTCCACTATGACTGCCACCCACCCTGGCAGCATGCATCAAGCTCCCAAGAAAAGGCGAATTATTTCACCACCAGGAAGGAACTACAAGAGTGTGCAGAGCCTACACTCTTCAGCCAGCGCTGTTGCTTTTATTCGCTCTCCTCCTGGTTGTGAATTTGAAGGAACAGAGGAAGTCAGCTCAGCTTCACCTGTGCACACAAAAGCTAGAGAGAGGAGTGGCATGTGGTCATCTATCAACCTAACCAAGGAAAGAAATGCAAGTGCAGCTTAGAGGGGTTGTGGCAGTCACTCTAGAAGCTGGAAGCTCACTCAATTAAAGCACCTTACATTGCTGCGAAGTTTCACACTCTACATACAGATTAATCTACACCATGATTTTGCCTTATTGGCACAAGAGCCCACCTTAATGAACCATATGGCTCCCTGCCACCTCCTGATCTTGTAAGAATTTTGACCTGCTACAGGTCATAGCAGGGAGAAGAAATGTTAGATAACTGTAGTAGAAAAGACAAAATAACTTTGAGAGAACAGAAGGATGAAAAGAACAGGAGGGGACAAGAATCACTCTGCCATAGGTTAATTTCCAGAAATGTAACATTCAAATTGCGAAAGTATGAAAGAAGCGTTACTTAATGACATTGGCCAAACACCCATTTGATCAAAAGTACCTCATCCTAACACCAGTAAGGGGTGAGACAGAAAGAATGTCACCCCAGGGTCACTGAAATAAAGGAACTATTAAAACCTGTTCTTTCAAACAGGGTACTACAGTATGTATAAAATGTAGTATTTCAAGGGTTACACATTGAAAGTATTCTTTGGGAGATTATTTTCCCCCAGAAACAATTTTTTCCTTACAACTGCTTCATTTAATTTTTCACCACCTTCTTATCCATTTGATGACAAAAGCTGGTTTTGGTTGCTTTTCTAGAGCAGCTGGGCATTGTCAAAATCACATGATGGTAGGTATGGCCAAAGCAAGCCAACTGCTCACAAAAAGTAGAAAAACAACACGAGTTTGAGGAGGAAGGGGACACTAAAGGTGATTGGGAGATCAAATCCAGTAGAACCATGTATGTGACTAGCTGTGATGAAAAGCATTCTCCTCAGAGCAAACAGATCTACTCATCTTGCTACATCTGATCACAACTTCAGTGTGAATGTGTATGGGTACACCATTTTTTTTTTGTGGGCACAGGACAGAAGAGGACACACTGCAGTATAAAAACCTGTAAGACTGACCATTTACATCTAAACTCCTCTCACTTCACCTCTTCTCTGGACACCAGCTGCAGAAACTCACTCATGTTATGCTGCCAGTAGCTTTCTAAATGCATTCCTCCGGGTTTTCTGCCACAAGAGTCAGCCTCATTTCTGAAGGCTGAAGGAAAAGTGAAGCTGTCCCAAATTACATGTTGTGTCTCTTCGAATAACTGTGGTTCCAGAAGTTGGACAATAATCCTCTGATTATGCTTCTGAACTCTTGCTTAATTACTGGGGATTTTCTGCCAGCTACCCATCCACTTACAGTCCCTTAGGCACAATCAAAACATGTTTGCTCTAGGGAAAAAGAAACATTTCAGTGCAATCAAGCGCATCTGGTGTAACTAATCTGGTTAATCACAGCAATGTGAGGGACACTGAATATGCATTATAAACAAGAAAAAGGAACGATTTCCAACATGCTTTTCAAACTGCACAATAATTTCTCTTAATTATAAATTCTAACATAAAATGATTAAATGCATTTGTTTTTGCAAGTCTTAGTATTTCTGTCACCTTTAAATTTTGAGAACTGACTCAGGAATGTGAAAGAAAGCTAAATTTATAGAACTCTCACACACATTAATAAGCTACTTAGCAGAAAAACAGAAAAAGCCTGTCATCGACATTCCTACTGAGACTTGAGGGCAGTAAATACATTTTCCTGACTATTTTGGTGTCCAGCCTGGGAAGACATTCCATTCTTCTGTTCCAACAGATCCTGACAGCATCTCCTTTTTATGTGACTGTCCTGGTTTCATTTAAAGTAACGCTTAATTTAAAACTAGTCAGAGCATGATCACTGTGATTTCAAGAATTCAATGTGAATGAGTTAAGAAATATCAGCAATCTTCTGTTTGGCGTTCAGTCCAGTAGCATGAAGCATATCTGTCGCTGCAGAGACTTGGGTGGGTTTTCTTCTTTTTTCATTTTTCTTTTTTCATTTTATTAATTTTTAAAAATTTTTATTTTTAATACTTTGCCTGAAAACTAGACTAATAAAAACAGAATAGTAAAATACTCTGGAACAGTAAAATTTTGCTGTTCTTGACATCCATGAGCAAAACAGTAATATCCTGTGAAAATAACATAGTGCTTTAAAAAGGTGCAATATACCTGTATAGCTAAACTGGTTTGCCTAGTATAAAACTAACTATATACAAGCTTGAAAGCCTGGGAGTTCAAGATTTTAAAACTTTAAAATCCCATCAAAGAGATTGAAAAGACAGATTTATGGCAATCACTACAGCATAAGGAAGGTGCACCAGGAATCCTTCAAAATTCCAAAGGTTAAAGAAGTTAAGTGCTGGGTTCAGATCAGAAGGGTTCATTAGAGTAACCACAATGGAGCACATGCAAGGGCAGGGAGGAAGGAAAACTTCACAAGAATCTCCTTTATGGCAATAAAGGGATGGGGATGGGGCAGGGGTGGGGGAAGTCTTCAGTGAGTGAAGTTTTCCTTTTGTCATCATGAATTTTAATTCTGCATCATAGTTTGTATTTTTGGTCTTCTCATCATTATGAACTTCATATTGCTGGAGTCTTCTGGCTTCTAGTCCATTCCTTTCTGAGTGCAGCCTGTCAGGCCTCTCAGTACCTGTGAGACTGATGAGATTGGTGATACTGAGAGCTCTGCTGAGACGATGTGGAATAGCCCATTGTACTCTGGGACTGAGAAGATCCCTGAATGTTGCTTTGGTAACTCAGGCGTGAGCTGGAGTGCTGCAGGAGAAAAAAAAGAGAGATCAAAGGAGTGAAACCCAGCCTGTTAGGACCATGCAGCTCAGGAAATTTTTAACCTCTCTGGTGCTCATTAAAACATGATTGTTGGGGAAGCTGAATAAATAGTGCTACTATTTGGGGTCCCATAAAACAAGTCATCATTCTGATCTGCAATCAGCTTTAACACAGCACACAAAATACACAAGAACCCTAGGAGACACCTAAAAGTACAGCATGTATACACCCATTTTCTGAAGAAAAAATACACAAGAGACAAGAGAGCAGACTCCCTTTAAAAATTCATTTGCGTCTTAAACTTACATCTATGGTTACTGTAAATGCTATTAATGCAAATGCTATTAATGCAAAACCAAACTGCTAAGGCTACAAACACCCTTCTCAAGATAGCCAATACTGAAGGTGATAGAGAAAAATTTTATTCTTTTCTGAGAAAAAGACAACCATGACTTAAGAGTTACTCAACTTATCTAAATAAAAAATTGTCCATTAATATAATATAATTTTAAGCAAGACTTTCAACCTGCTCCCTTACCTACTGCAAACAAGGATAACTGTTTAAAGATGGGTATGTGTATGTACATAACCTTTCATTCATTTTCCTGAATGTCTTTTTTTCCCCTCCATAGTCTGGGACAGTCAGCTCCGTGGACTCCAACCTCAGCAAGACAAATTTGTGGATCTTGCAGCCTCCAGCCTGCTGAATTTGCCCTTTCATTACCATAACCATTCCTCATGCAGAATTAATCATGAGCTGCCCAATAATGCAAGTTGCAAAATCACTTGGCATGAGAAGTACCGCTGAATGGACAGGAGACTCTCCAGCAAGGTAAACCCCATCATAATCCATATGATTAGGCTGGTTGTGTAACACAATGTCTGAAACCTGAAATTTTTCTCAAAATTCTGGAAATTTTTTCAATTTCTAATGGAAGAGAAAAAGAATTGTGATAAATGCTATGACTTTACGGGAGCTCTTTCTGGATGAAAAGCATCAGCTCACCATGCTAAGCAAAATACCCAAGGTCACATAAGGAAGGCTTAGTAAAATTCAACAAAGAATTTGCACTGTCATTTGTGAAAGCAACATATATTGAGGCTGGTGAATGACAAAAAAACTTCAACAGAGACTTTAGACCTAAATGAAATGAAACTCAAAGCAAAGGGAATCTTCTACCTACTTCTGAATAAGATAAAAGAGAGTAAAATTAATGCTGTAAGACTACAAGAATGCATTAACTTGCCCATGCTTATTTTTGTTCCACATATGAGAATTTGTTTTTAACAAAGTCAGACTTGGACAAATTGCAGACATTCCTTTCTGGAACAGAAGATAGTCAGCTAGAAGTTAAAGGCAGATAGCCAAACGCAAGCGTAAAAATGGATAATCAGACCATACAATTTAGTGAATGATGTAAAGGAAACATACAGATCATGATTTTGATGCCTGTGCTGTTAAAGTTTAGAATGAATGCATCACAGAGGGTAAAAAAAAAAACAACTGAAAAAAAGAATATTTAGACTGCTAGCAACTTGTAAAGGGGAAGTTTGCCAACAATTCAGAGAGCTGGATAAGAATTCTATAATGGATATCATCAGATGCAGCACACCAGTCCTCAAAGTATAGACCAAACCAGACCAGCCATAAATACTGTGCAGTCAGACAGCTGTACTGATCTGTCCAGGCCTCAAGCCTGTCTGGAACTTTTCAAAAAAGAAACCTAGTTGTCTTTCCCCTTAAATTGCCTTCAATGCCTTCATGACCATTTGTAACTAAAAGAGTCAAACAAAAATGGGAGAAGTATGTCTGGCACTGAGTAATCAATTGTCTGTGGAGAAAGTCTGGAGGGCTAAGACAAGACAACTCTAGAGCTGGGTGCCTTAAAACCTACTTATTTTAACTTTAAAGCAGCCTGAAAAGACCATTCTCCAAGTTGGGATCCTCTTGGAGGCTAGGAGCAGATGGAATCCCTAGCATAATTTAAAATTTACCCTTAATATCTACCTTTTTTTTATACTTCTTTCAACTAATTACTGCTCCAGCAAGTATAAACTCAGAAGTTTATACTGAAGACAACTGAAGATCCTGGTAAGTTCAATGCTTTCTATATTTAATGTAAGTCACTTTTTCAGTGGAAAATATAATTCTAGTAAGCAAAGACAAGTATGCAAATTCAAGAATTATTTAGTGATAGTGCTTTTCCTTATGAATGCTACTGTACTGGAAAACAGGAAATCTGTTCTACTTTGGCCCCATTAAAAACAATGCATGTTTGGTGCCCTACTTTGGCACAAATCAAATGGATGAACCAAATCATCATTCCTGTGCTTACATGCATTTTTTTCTTTAACATTAGAAGTAGACTTGGAAAGATACCAGAATAAACTACAGCACCACTTCATACATGTGACGATATGAGGAATGAAATGGGAGAGCTTGGTTCTAACTTAGCTTCTCCTTCTCAGGATCCTCTCACATCTGCTCCTCACGTGGGATTTAATATTGCCAAGACTCAAGTATCCTGAACTTGATGCAATGCAGCATTTACATCCACTGGCATCAGCAAGATACACTGAAATATAAAGTTAAGCAAATATTTAAGTGCCTTCCTGGGGTTGACTAGTCCTCAACACTTTACAGGGTGCAGTAGATACAACTCAAACTGGTATTCTATTGAAAATTACTAATCACAGAACAAAACCTCAGCATGCCCCAGGTTACATCAAAAATTCATTAAAACGTGATCTGTTCTTACAGCGGGGAAGGGGAAAAATGACATTTTGGCTCTTGGCCGTGTAGCATCAGAAGCAGCAAAATTTGCAGAGGTACCTGATAATCTGAAGGCATGACAGGCCCGCCTGAGTTAGCGCCTGAAGGCCCTATGCGTGGTTTCTTGTTCGGAGGCACCTGGTTGAGGCTGGAGTCCTGGCTGTGCTGGAGCCCCGCGCCCGCGCCCGCTCCTCCCGCGCCGGCGCCCGCCGCCGTCCCGTTGGTCTGGGCGCTGTTCTGCTGCTGCGGCTGCGGCTGCTGCGGCGCTGCCTGCGGCTGCTGCTGAGCTGCTGTTTGCTGCTGATGCTGATTCTGCTGCTGCTGGTTCTGAGGGAAGAAGCCACACAACACGGTCACTTGCTCTGAGCCAGGTTTGTGAGCTCCATGGAGCTGCCAACCCCGGCATCACCGAGGGGGAGGCAGGCCCGCCTGCCCAATGATCTACCTCAGCAAGGCGGGATGCTGGGAGAAGTTCACCCTCGGAACAGACTTGCACACCTTGTGGGGGTATCCCACTTGTGGTCGTTTTGCTTTTTTAATGAAGCAAGCTGGACTTAAACTGCAAAGACAGTCTAGTGCCTCCTACAGCTCAGAGAGGATAAAAGGAACAGTTTATAAAGCAGTTATCACCTAATGAACGCAATCAAAACACCCAAAATTTCACTAGTGCTCAGTGGCAGACATGGGGAACCACAGTAAGTTGTTCTAAGTGCTTCAATGGCCTTGTTCACTAAGAATCAAAACCACTTTTCAAACTTTGACTTTTCACCTGAAGAAGGCTGACAGCATTACTGCCAGAAAGGTAAGCAAATTGAGACTAAAGAAATTGTATCATGTCTTCCTGGTTGTAAGGAAATTCTGTGGCAAAACCAGACACAGATTTCATTACTATTTTGGTCTCCTGTGCTTTTAAGCACCTTGCAAACACTGCTATACCAGGAATAGGGCCCAGCATGGTGCACAAGGTATAGGGTCTGAAAATCTTACTGAAATAGCAGAAAAGTGGGAATAGACCAGAGATATTGAAGGCAGAAGAGGAGGAAACAGCTGAAAGAAGAATCTGCCAAGGGAAGAAAAGACTAGCAAAGGAAGAGAAGCCAGATAATTAAGATGACACTGGGACTTAGCAGGAGAAGAAACAGAGAAAAGTGTCACAGAAGGGAGAAAAAAGGTTAAGAAGGAGAACACGAGCAAAAGACATAGAGAGCTCTTCTGGCTTCAGAGGGCTATGGACTGAAAGGAGTATTTGAGGAAGTGGAGGGAAGGTCAGAAAATCAACAGAGTGCAACTCTGCCCTCCATGGTTAGACAGTTCTGGGAAAGACAACACATTCATTTGCTTTCAAACACCAGGGATGGCTCCTCCATCAGAGCACTAAACCACCTAAGAAAATTGCAAAGAAAAGCAGTTTCACTCCAAATGTGAGATATGTCACTTGCTCATCATGGAAAAAACCTTCAACTGACATGGACTGAATTAAAAAGCCTTACTACCCTTCCCCTAATATACTGTAGGGAACATTCCAGGACAGGTTGTTTTTTTTCCTAGAATATCTGCTTATATAATGATCAAGGCTTTAGTATGACAACCTTTTAATAAAAACCTCACTTTATTAGTTTCTCAAAAATAATGACAACCAGTCGCCACTACGAGAAAATTCTTGATGCTCCCATCACCAAGAGGCTTTTAGTTACCTCAGATAAATGACATAAAAGATCTGCATCTATGCCATTCATCACAATGGTCTCCCAAGATACATTCAGACAAATTTGCAGTGATGTATTCATTTAACATTATAAAGAAGACTTGCATCTTCAAGGACTTAAGAGATGGCTTCCAATTCCATTTCACATTTAGCAAAACCCATAAGGTATCCTCCTGCGTGTAGTCCTCAAATCTCATCTCAGTCAGATTTGATTTCCTGGAAGACTTAAACTCCAATAATTTAAAAAGCTAATCAAACTAGCTTGTAAAAAAAGCTATTAAGAAGCAATTTATTTTTCATAATGGTTTGAGCTTCACTTAAACAAAACACCAATAACTAAGGTACTATTTGTGTTAGAATTCTGAAAGTCATGTTTTCATAGGAGTGTTTGGATGCAAGTAAAGTAGTTACTATGGTGTGAGCTGAAAAACTTCTATTTTTCAATGTGTAAACAAATATTGAAGGGACTCACACAATTAAAGGCAAGAGCTTGTTGTAGGTCCCAGGTTTTGTGTTTCAGATTTTAGCACAAAACTTAGTTGACTAGCCTGAGCTTGCTCTTGTGTGGAACTACTACTGCTACTGCCTGGGCAGAGACTGAGACCTGCTCTGTCAGTCTCCAGCTGGGGTCTGGCTGCACCACCTTACTGCACAAAAATGGCTTTCACCAGCAAAAACATTGTCCTCAGGTCAGTCTGGCTCATGGCAGTTCCTAAAGGACTAAACTCATGAAAGGTCTACACTTAACAACACATCGCCATATGTCACCTCTCAGGCACTAATTACCAAAATGAAATTTCAGTCTTACCTAGAAACAAGCCTAGCAGAAACTTGCCTAACAGAATTTAAATGAGAAAAAAATATTTTCACTTTGTTTTACAAACCCTCATTTTAGCCTTGCTGACTAACAGTTAACCATTTTGAAGAATGGGTGCTTATGCAAAATGTTATTTAACTCAGATGCAAGTTCCAAATAAACAAACACAGACAACTTCTCCAGGTTTCTAAATGACTATACAGATATTTATAGTTTTAAAAACAAACCAGTCTAAAAAAAAAATTAAACCTTTCATTTACAATAACATCATAAAGCAACAAAACATGGCACAGATTCAACTTCCAGAATAGCCTTTACCTCCACACTTTCTGCACTGTGGGAACACATTCAATGAGTAATGTGTAGCTTATTTTACCTAAATGGTCTAAAAACAGTTTAATTTGGAGTGTGCATAAATACCTGACTGTCCTCAACAATCTCAAAGACTATTTATATATTGGCTGTTTTAAACATCAACGTGCCATTGCCATCATCCCCGCAACACTCCCAGGGAAAAGACAGATATTTACTTTTAAGTACACTGACTTAAATATAAAAAAGCCAGAGTAATTCTAATTCATAAGGTTTCTTCTTGTTTTTTGAAGCTATGAGAATTGAAGCAAAACTATTAACTAAATTACAATCAAATCAGTAGCATGACTTTCATTTTATTTTTGCACAGGAGTCTGTTTCCTCCTTTGGAAAAAACTATCTGGACACAAAACTCATGGATACTACCACTTGTTCTCGGTACAGAAGAATCTGTAATATCAGTTCTGAAAACAAAATTTGCTCTCTGAAATACAGTTTTAAACTCCTAGTTTGTCATGCTACGCAGAAAATTGAAAACAGAACATTAATGTAGTCAAATGGTTTCTCCAAAAGACAACAGTTCTTCTCACGTAGTCCTCAGATAACTACAGTTCAAGACTGTTCTCTTCACATTTTGTGAGCTATACATCACTGTTGGTGCCTCACTGTACCCTGTTCAGTGAAAATAACACGCTGTTCCCTACACTGTAGCACCATTGTCCAGCCTTCACAGCACTATGGGGCAATCGCTGTGGTCACGTAGCACAGCTGAGCTACACGCACCAGTCAGATCGGATTATGTTGCAAACACACCAAAATTTATTATGCACACAAACAAGTTCTCGCCCATGTCTATGGGGCTATGGGAAAGAGAATATTCAGAGCAGATTGTTGCTACCAGAACAGTTCACAGTCCTTATTACTCCTTTGTCTGAGGGCCCTTAAAACATGATCAGGAAACTGTGCAGATGGATGAAATGTTCTGATGTAGTGCCAGAAGCAGGCTGCCGCTATTTATTTGAGACCCCAACAGCCATCTACATTCAAATGGCTGGATGTATGCCAGTCATACAATGAAAATGCCATTCTTTTCATGTGCTCACAACGTATTTTCATCATGCAATGCTGGAGGAGGTAGCAAGGTCTTCTTGGAACGACAGCAGCTGAGAGCAGGCTACAGCTGACGGAAGAGCCCTCCAGCTCATTCCCCACAGGTCGGGGCAAACCGTGCTGGTGATACCACCTGAGACACCCCAAGTCATCTGATACTTTTCAACTGTCTGAGAAGCAGTTTTAAGAGAGCCTTGCCTTAGAAACACATTTTTGGTTAACTCTTCATGTTTCATTAGTTTTCATTTGGCACCATGATGCTTTCTTATTGCATACTTGAAAGTAAAAAAGCCAACCAAACAAGGAGTTTATTATACCTTATCCCCTTTCTCTTCAGGTTCATCTTCATTGAGGAATTCTCTTTTCGGATATGGAATCTGACAGCCAGCAAACACACTGAAACACAGTAAACATTAAACACTCCACAAATATGTACATATGGCATACATTTCCTTAATGCTATGTTAAAAACAAATGCATATAACACAACTTCATTTCTTGTATTTGACGAATCCTGTTTCCACAAGTGAGTGGCAGTCTGAGCAACCAAGATAGGTGCTGATTGTAATGTCAAATCTCTTTGCTGTTGGCACAAGGCTGTCATTTAGAAATCATGGCATGGTTGAACATGCCCAAATGCCAGAACGACCACTTGTTGATCCAGATGGTAAAATGAACAAACACAGTGTCAGAGGTTCCACAACACCCAGTTGGAACATGCAAGGTTCACTGAATAAAGGGACTGATCCAAAGAGCATTAGCGTCTTATGAGCCTGCCTTGGCTTACAACAGGCTTCAGTATATTTGCCAATCACAGCTGCAGAGTTACTTTCAATAAGCTTCTCAGGTCTTGTTTAGGGAAAAAAAAGATTGCTTTTAAATTCATCTGGCCAATGGCATTTGGAACATTCCTTAATGTTTACGGCAGAGACGTTATCATAATGTTATCCTGTAATCCATGGGGAGCTACAGCTCTACACAGGATAGCATCAGATAAACAGTAAGCAGAAAATTACTGGTAGATCTTGACCAGTATCAATTTCTTAGATTTCTGTGCCAACATTCAGAATACAATCAACATGACGTGGTTTTTAAAAGGGTGTAAACAGTTCCTAAACTTGCTGCTATGTAGTGTTTGATTTTTTCAAACAGAAAAAGAAATTTAAAAAACCCAACTAGTCTCAACTAGACTCCTTTTGCATTCCAGTGACTGTTCCCTCCTTTTAGTGTTGCCTGCTAGTTGAGGAAACAGTGAAAGCAAAGGTAGAAGTCTACCTGCATCAAGTTCATACAGATCATAATGCTGTGCACCACCATGCTTCTGAAAACTGGGAAGAGAAACTGAAAAAGTCTGCTAGCTGGAATTGAATATATAATTTGAACCTTTCATGACAACAAAATATACAGAGATATAAATTCTGTACTCTCAAGCCTTCTGAACAAGGGATTTGTGGGATTTTAGGCAGCCATTTTTTTCTTCACTTTTCTCATACTGTTAACCCTGTGAAAGAGGGCATGGGAATGGGCTGTAGGTCAGAGAACTACTAGGGAGAGGCACAATCAACCAGGCAATGGAGAACAGGGCTCAGTGAGGCTGTGTAAGGCAGAACAGAAAAGGGCAGAGATCGATTCTCTAAATACTGCAGTAATGTTGTCACTCTGGCTTTGGTAGCACGTTCAGAACTAGTGCACTAGTGCAGTACTGGGTTATTTTTCATGACCACTCGCTTCTGGCACCAGTAGATACAGACACTTCTGTACTACACTTGTAGTTTCTAACGAGCATGCCTGAGCTGCTACTTCTCATGGACACAGGTAGGTGTCTGTGAATTTTTCAGCTGTCATGTCATTTCAGGGACTAGCATGTAGGAGAAGGAAGTCACCCCAGATGTACACAAAAGAGGGAATACGTACTCTGATGTAGGCAGAGGATCCTCTTGAAAGTAAGGGTCCTGCAAAGCCTGCTCTGAGGTAATTCTCTTCGTAGGGTCCATAGTAAGAAGCTTCTGAAGCTGCAAAGCATAACATTAAAAATAGCAAAAAGCTTATCAAACTATCATTTTTCAAACTATGACTTGTATGTCTTGGATTGTGGATTACTAAATTATTTCTGGCTTGTCCAGACAAGCCTAAGTTAGCATTGCTTGTTCAGTGAAGTTCCCAAGAACCACAATGCACATCTATCAAAGTACTGTGGTTGTGAAGTACTTCTCATGTAATAAACAGTTAAGTGTATCAGGCAATATTAATTGCTCAGGCTGAACCACTGCACTAAAGCAATGCTAAATTCAGCTTTTACAGGTTCATAAAGCATCATTTCTAAATAATAACTTTTTGTTGTGGTATGTGTATAGCTTTTATGCTGTTCTGCACTGCTGACACAAAAGGAAAGAAGTGTCAGAATGGACGGAACATGACCAGGATTCTCCATATCTCTGCTTTAGGGACAGAAACAATAAATCTTCATTTCTTGCATTGGCAACATTCCAGAATCAGAGCACTCTGCTACTCATGCAGCTCCCAAACCCACTCTAATTGGTACCGAAAGGAGAAAGAGGAGGAGTAGACCCTTGCTAGTAACCTTTCTTCCCTGCTAGGAGGAAAACAAGCACAAATTTATTAGCTAGAATGCTTTTGACTGCAGCAGGCTATAAAAGAGGATTGCAATATATTAGTAGTATAAAACAGGAATTATAGGCATATCACGCCATTTTAAATCATTACTTATTTATCACATTCTGATAAACTTACAGGAGGAAATTTGGATGCTGAAATTACATTATACAATATCCTGCTCTCACACAATACTCCCTTAATTCAAGCCAGTAGTGAAAATAAAATTCCTTCTGCAAATGACAGCTCAGCTCAAACTCTATCTTTCAGGTCTCCGACAAAAACTGCCTGGATATTCAGCAAAAGAATGCGATTTTGGTATGGGTATTTGGGGCTTTTTGTTCCAATAAATTAAAAACCTGAGACACAATTCTATATATATATGCTACAGCAAATAGCCTCACTAAAAGCACTCACTCCCCTCAAGAAAGGAAATACAGGGAATCATCTTTCTCAACAGTTGTAGTTAACCCTACTTGATAGATAAGGTCTCAATTCTCTGTACTTTTGCCTGTTCTTATTCACATACTTTATGGGCCACACACCTCAACAGACTGACAAAAGAACAGCCATTTGGGCTGTCTCCCCACCTATCAGTTCATTTGCAACTAGCTCCTAAATGCTTGCCTAGCAGATACACCTCAAGATATTCCTGCATTGTACACACCTGGAGCGTTTGAATGGGCACTTATTTACTGTATTTTTGTGTGGTGAGATAACTCTTAAACCTACATTTTCTGTGCACCTTAACAAACTGAACTTCTAATGTGATGTTGGCTCTCTACATGGTGACCTCACACAATACAATATAGACAGTAGCCTGGTACTCAATATCTTTACTTCAAATCACCTTTCCCTACATGAAATTTTTTTGTCAGCTAGAGCAGCTTCTGGCACCACAACAGGTTATGCAAATTTCCCAGTTCCTCCACCATGACTGCAGGGATAAACATGCATATTCTGTACAAGGCCACTCCTGATCTTTGGTACCAGATGTCATCTTTGACAGAAGAGTACAGGGCATCAGCCCCTGCCCCCTGGACTCTTTCCTCAGACCTGGTTGCTGCAGCCCTACTCGAGAGAAAGCTCCTCCACTTTTCTGCCATATAACACCATCATCACAAACTGTCTCCAAACATGACCTGTATTCTTTGTCACTCATAGGTAAGGCTAATGCACTGCAGCAGAAGACCTGAAGATATCTTGGCCCTTTTAATAATCTGGTCACTCCCTTAGCATTCCTGCTTCACTCCCGAGGATACAATCAGGTTGCCCATTCCAAGTAATGCCACACACAACATCCCTCCCAGTGAGATAACCTGCTTACCAGTGATGCTACTGTGAACCAACTTCCTTGAGAAAACCTGGTTATCTGTAGCTTCTGGGAAAATGAATTAAAAAAATGTCTGAAGACAACTTGCTTTCAGGGCAACAGCTGCTAAGACAACATAGGAAACCAATGAGACTAGACTTCATCAAAATCTCACACTTCCCAGCAGGTCTCAAGCTCACTTGCTCTCAGGCTCCACTGGCCTGACATGACAGCTATGAATACTATGCTTGTAACTTTTCCAGGACACCAAGAACAGATGCCTCTTCCTGAACAGAAAACATTCTGCCCTTCATGTAGACATTATCATTCAATGTCAATCAGCAGAATGGCATAATATCATTCTCTTTGTCAAGAGTCACTTGCTATCCTGCACTGATCTACTTGATGCCATCTGTTCCCCACACACCACACTTCCTGCACTCATTAGCACAGTCTCAGTCAATGACTGTTACAAAGCAGATGTCTTCAGAGGTCACCCTGCAAGATGGAGGTTATCTCATAAAAATAACTACCTTGGATATCAACAAGGAGTTTTAGGGAGTCTGCTTCACAATACATGAGCCTCCTCAGTACAGCAATGAAATATCAGGAAGGTAGTCCTGGGCATTCTTTTTCAGAGCTCTGGGAGACTGACCTATTTGAGATCAGCCTCTGTCTCTGTGGCTGATCATTAAACCACCCTTATTCACCCCTTGAACTGTGAGACAAATCTAACAAACTACACTCCTTAGCAAACTAAGTCTTTTTCACAATGTTCAGAAAGAACAGCAAAATATGGTAGTTTCAGTGTTCTTTAGAGATCTGGCTAATATTTCTTCTGGGAAAAGCAGCCTACCCACCCAAGACAACTCTCAACTCAGTGTTCAGCCTTGATGAACTAGCAATATAAGCTGACAGCAAGCAGGTTTTCTGGTGGATTTCACTTTTAGTAGGAAAACATGGAAATTCATGTGCTAACTAATGATGTCTCTTACAATTGTCATCTTACCTTCCAGGTGATTCCAATGTGTGCCCAGTGAGTTGAGTTTAAGAAATTTTAATCCTTTTTTTTTCATCAAGTCTCACTCTTCTTATGGAAGTTCTTCCCTTCCACCCACATGGGACTAACCTATTCTGTTTCCACAGCTATTTGTGTCATCATCCAGCAGCTACTAATGAGTCAAAGAGCAAATCTTTGCCAGGACATAGAGAGATCACTGCTATGCTGAATTTGTAACTGAAAACAGACCACTGAAACTCAAGCTGCACTAAGAGCCTCATTACAGAGCTCCCTGTACACAGCATTAGCAAAGTCACTTTGAACTTCATTCCTAAATTTAGACAGCACTAAGTCATCACAGAGGCATCCAGAAGTGATGCTGTATTAGACAGAGCAACCCTGTGTTGGCCTACAATGGATGACTCAACTAGGCAACCAGCAAATATATGTTTAGGGATTTCGTTTGGAATCATTGCCAGAACAGTGGTGAACTACTGTCAGAGGGAAGAAAAAGAAAACCAAATTACTACAGGAAATTAATTTCTCCTTTCCTCTTCCCTTTCTTCACAAAACTCCTTAGCTTTTGGGGGCTCTTTAGCCTTCTGAAGCCACATAGAATCAAGACACATACTATACTCACTCTCTTATTTGCACAGCAGACCTAAAGGTAAGGCTGAGTATCCAAGTGTCTTGCAGATCTTAATTAGAGAAGACTCTCAGATCTTTGATACCAGCAAAATGTGTATGAAGAAAACACATTTCAAAAACGGCCAGTTAGTGATAAATAGCTTTCTTTAACATTGGTGTTCATTAGAGATAGGAGAACAGATACAGATATTACCCTTAGAAATGCAATTTCATTCCTGTCATCACAGCAATTTTCAAGTTGCACCTACCAAAAGAAAAACTTTGCTGTCAGGCTTGACTTTGTGTTTCTCCATGTATTTTATGAGGCTACTATTGGCATATCTGAAAAATACAGTTAAAGAAAGACATGTCTGAAATAACAGTGCATTAAAACCATGGAACTCTATCAAGTGACCACAGAAACATTTCCCAACCCCCGGTAAGTAAACTGTAAAAAGAACTGCTATCAGAAGACATTTTAGATATTTATCTAGCAGTTGCACACATAAAGTGTGCTTTTCACCAACAGGAGTGCAATCAACTGTGTAAAGATTATTTCCATGAAGCATGAGACTTTTACAGTATATGGATAAGCTCTATTATACTCTATTATACTCTATTTTTCTAAAGCAACTCTGCCACAGAAAGCGTTCAGCAGTTTGTCACAGCTCAACATTTAAGCTATTAAGTTGTTTCCAGTTAGAACTTGGCAGAGCAGTTAGATTACCATTCTGTCTCCCCAGCCTGCAGAAAACCATACAGTCCTTACAGCTCCCAAGCTCAAAAATGCCCTAAATACTTATGGCCTGTGCCTTGCCTTAAATTTACAACTCCAGAGGTTATCTAAAGCCACTTTTGAAAGAAAGAAGCTTCATGCACAGATAAACTTCATATCTTACGTAAAGCCAGTGTAATGAATTCATATCAGAACTGGAAACAGAATCCAAAACTCCCAAATCCATGTCCTCTACCTTACTTTAAGGAGTCCGTGTGACTCCTTACCAGCTCTGATCAATTATCACCACTTGACTAATTTAGCCAAAGCACCAGGAAACAGTAAAAGTGGAAAATTCTCAGATCCCAGACAGGCTTTGAATCACAACCTATTGAACATGTTACCTTCAATAAAAATTTCTGTCCAATACATTGCTGTCTCCACATATCCGCTTGTCAAAAATACCAGTGCTTCCCTATTCTTTCTCCCACAAAATGAATGAAGTTATCTTGAACGTGTAATAGAAATGGGTCAAGCAAGCTCATTTGTCTGTGCCTGCCATAGATTAAATTACACTTATGACAACCCCTTCTAGAGAAATGAGATGGCCACTCAGTTGATGTTCTTAACAAGCAGCTGAGGGAGAGAACACCATTCAAGTAAACTACCTAATTCAAACAGGACAGCTGCCAGTGTTAGAACCAAAATACTTGAAAATCCCCTCCCCTAAAAGTCAGAGCCAATTTCTGCCTCCACCACACTCAACGAACTGTTGTTACATTATGAAGAATTACTTACGTTGTTCTTCTAAAATCTTTCTGAAGAGTTGGATATTCTGGCATCTTCCTTATGTCTTCCCAGTCTTTATCTTTTGTAGTGTGGAAAAAAGAAAAAGTATTTACAATTCTGAACGTGTAGGTTAAGTAATACTCAGGAAGAAATAACTACAGGAGTTGTTTGACTTCCTGTTTGTTGGCCAGTGCTATTGTTCTTTAATTGTCAGCATTTCCAAATCCATCAAACTGTTTCTTCGTACCTATACAAACAACTAGTAATTTCCTTTAGGAAAAAAACCAACAAACAACTCAGTAGCGCTATGTCTGCTGCTTTAATGAAAATAAATTACCTGCAGGGAATCCCATTACACTGAAAATGCGGTCTAGCTGATCGTGATGAAAAGGATTACTTGTCTTGATGTCCTCCTGGCGACAGTGAAATATAGGTTCTGAAGTCAATAGTTCAGCAAATATGCAGCCGATTGCCCAAATATCTACAAAAGAAGGAGGGTAATTAATGAGAATTTACTGTACTCAATTGCTCTGTTTTTTGTTTCTGCACAATTTCTCAACCTGTATAACCACAGTAAGATAAAATGCTTCACATTTCAAAACAATGCATTAATATAATACATTAAAAAGGGTAAAATCTGGAGGTATGTTTTCTTTAAACCAAAATTAGAGTCTCAAAATCCAGTTTGTACAGTGGCAGTCCAGCACTTAACATATTCACAGTTATGGCAGAAAACTACACAATATTTGCTTACAACATAGCTTTAAGCGCATTCAATTGACCAAAGATTATCCCCTACAAAGATACACTGAAATAATACTTCTATTACATATTTTAGAACAATTCCAAGCAGGTAATTGATAACCAAATAAACACTAACAAGGAAAAGACTAATGGCTCATATGTTTAACCAAATGGTGCAAGCTAGTTAAAACGAGGAAAAAAAGATCCTAATTTTAATCAAGTGTTGAAGAGTGATTACCAAACTCTGAAAAAATTAAAGTCCTACTTGACAACTGACTCCCACAGCAACAATACTTTAACTGTCTCATCTACATCTCATGTACATAACGAAAACAACAGCATGATATCTGACTTGATGATCTTAGAGATCTTTTCTACCTTAATGGTTCATTATACTGAAAGAAAAAAAAAACCAACTTCTATTTAATAAAATTCTCATTAATATGCTTTTTTAGATTAAAACTATTGTGGACAAAATCATTAATTTACAAGAAAATAGTTTTCATGTATTCACACATATAGAATACATGTATTCGTTCCAGTTACTGCTTATTACCACCCATCTTAGTGTTCATACCACCCAAATGCTTAATTACGCATCTTAAAATGAAAGTGTGAATTTGCCACTAAGAAGAAGGTTGTTACCAGCCAAGAAAAAAAAAAAGAAAATTTAAAAAAGGATTTAAAGATTTGCTACACTGACAAATATGTGTCTGGAATACTGGGATACAACTTTGGAAAAAGACGTTGATTGAGATCAGACAAATAAGCATAGTCTGCTGAATACAAGAGTGTGGAGACTTGTGTAGTAATTGAAGTTAAATTAGATGACCCTAGGAAACCTTTTGGATTTTTTTCTAATTTAACAGAATAAATAAAAAAAGCAATTTAACTATAAAGTATATCTCAAAGAGATATAAAATTATTTAACCAGAGTTCAGTTTATTAGATTCAGACTAAAGAAAACACCAAGTAAAGTCTCTTGGTTGTTGCAATTAATCTGAAACTCCAAACCCCACTTGCTGTCAATGGTGGTGTTTGGCCAATGCTGCCTATGAGACAAAGGGTGTCCTCAAGAAAAAGCACCGCTCTCCTTCTGTAGGAAACAAAGAAATGAGCTATCACATTCTATTTGCCAAAACTGGTCAGTTCCATTTCCATCATGTTACAGGTGTGGAGCTTGAGGTGTCCCAACATATAACCCTTTCTTCCAACCTCCCTTACAGGAAAATCTGATAACATTTCATTCAGGCTTTACAGTTTTGACAGGGTGTAACTTGCTCTGTGCATTACATCACATTCTCGAGGTTTTATCTTCCTTTGATTTTCCTATTAGCCTTATCTTCATGAAAACAAGATCTTTAGCTGTTGAGATTTTATCTGCTCAAGCAACTAATGCAGCATATTAATCACAATTGCTGCCTGGGTAGTAGGCATAAATTATCTACTCCAGAATGGAAATTACTTATTAATTGAAGAATAGAATCTTCATTTAACAATATCTATTCACTCATTTTCATAACAGATAGCAAATACTTTTGGAGATGGTTTATCTAGAGGCCAAAAGAATTGCAGCTCTCTTAGTTTTCGTGGCTTTCTGCAGTGCTCACTGTCCATCACATTGTGAGGGAGAGGCTGGGCCACTGCTCCTTATTCCATTCATTACTGCTCTATCCAGAATGACCTTTTCCTTTTAATGGAAAAAAGAAAAAAAAAAAAAAAAAAAAAAAAAAAAAAAAAAAAGAAAAAAAAAAGAAAAAAAAAAAGAAAAGGTAAAATCTAGTATGCTCCCTGACAGCAAAGCTGAACTGGGAAATCTCCCTGATGTGACACAGCTAACCTTAAAATTCTGTTTTTCCTTCATCATCTGCACTGTGTGAGAGCAGAGCCACTATACAGTGCACAGAGAGTGTACTTTAAACCCTTTGAGAATTCAGAAAAAGACACATTTTACCAATTGGATGTTGCATCTGTATAAACATTGGAAAATCCCAAGATGGTGTTACAATTTTCTGTGGGATGGCATTATTGGGCAAGTCAAGCATGAGACTACTTTAACTCTGACCAGCTTTTGTATTTTCTAGTAGTTCATATGCTGGGGTTCAACCCTTTATGTTTCTTGCCAGATATTCTTCATCTGCAAAGAACTGATATAAAGTAACCCAAAAGACTTGGTACAGAAAACCTGAAGCTTTAATTTCTGTAAGAAAAGATTAAATAGATGGAAAAGGCCTTGCAGCCATGCAGCTCAAGCAGGTCAGGGTCTTCTCTTCATGAGCCTTTTATGTAACATCATCTTGAACACATCCTTGGCATATATTGATACCATTCACAGTTAATGATTTTCTGTCAAGATTAGCTAGTTTGTTTGTTTCTTGTAAAAACATTCATAATTTGCAAAAAATAATGTACCACATGTGGCATTTTTTCTAGCAGGAATGCCTCATTAAATTCTGCTAAGTTTAAATGCTTCACAAATACAAGCAGTCTTAGTAGGTATTTATCTCCTACACTGTTCATACCAAATACAAATTTCAGGTCTAACTATGGAAAAAAAGTCCTTGTCTAGTGCCATTTAAGGTTTTCCATTTGTGATCCTTAAAAATTAATGATTATTACATCTATTCCAAATATATTCCACGGAATACGTACTACCCCTCAGAAGAGAGCACTGACAGAGCAGAGCTTAAAACACACAAGTAGTATTTTTCAAGCACAATGTAGTCCAATGCACATCATCTGCCTCTAGCACAAAAGCAGCTTCTTATACTGTTGTATAAAAATTTCATTATAAATAAAACTTTTTTAAAAAGCAAGCACCAAAATAAGTGGCAAAAATTATCCAACAATTAGTTCTCTCCTCTCCCCCCTACTAATGATCAGGAGGGTGAGTGGCCTCACTGCTTCTGAGCCAAAGCTAAAACTACTGAAGGTATCCATTTGTTATGTCCCAGACCCACTGAAAACTGGGACAGAAAGGTCCTACAGAGTTGCACTGGGTACTAAATGTTTTCCCATCTGATGTCTTGGGAGTATCCTAGTAAGTCTGCCACAGTAACACAACCATTCCTGTAAAGATGGTTCTGTTTCCTACAGTCTCTTCTACTGTCATTAGGCTTCAGGACTAGTCCATGGTAAAATTTTTTTACTGTTTGTTGGGCTGCATTGTTTTGTTGGAGTTCTCCTCCGCCCCCAAGACTTACAGATTCCTCACTTTCCCCAAGTTTACACTGGACCCGAGTGCAAGCCAGTTTTGCTCTGGAAAGAGGGGTGTGAGTGACTCCTAACCAAACAAATTCCTCAGGTTCCATTCAAACCCACTCTCCAGTGAAATATCTTTACACTATGACAATACTTCTCAAGTACTACATAATTTTATAAAAAGGAAAAAAATAATAGCCTTTTATGGATGGACACTTGTGATTGGTAAACAGACTTCCCATACAAATGCCTGTGTGCGCAGATTATTAAAATATTTGTATGGCTGTCTATGTCCCAGTTTTAAAACCTGAGACTCTAATAGCTTTATAGGTCAGCTGAGAAAATCCTGTGTGTCCTGCTCTACTTTAGCACTGTAGCCAAGAAGCAAGAACAAAGGGATGCTGTTTCAACGATAGGGCTGATTAAGCAGACAAATGCTCGTGCATTCTTTCATTTCTATAGCACAATAATCTCATTTCTGTATTTGTTCCAGTATCTTGGAAACATTTTTTAAGAATAGTACGACCACTTAAGACAATAAGACAATTTATTAAGCAATAGCCTTGACTCTTAAAAGGAAACATCTTTTCCCATGCATATTAACCAAAACTTTTCACTGAACACAGGACGGAATCCAAGATTAAATACATCATAATTCTTAACTATATCCAAGAAAATAAATAAACAATCTCTTAGTGTCACAGAATTCTTTAATAAAATTCTGTTAAAGAAAGCAAGTAAAGACTTGGAAAATATCTATTTAGGTGCAATCAATCTGAGCAATTCATCATTAGTGAGGTTTAGCACAATAGCATCAACTACTCAACCAAACTGCTTTCTCCTGTTGTTGTTCAGAACACAAAGTCTCTAGACTTTGGACACATGTGAATGCTGGTAAAGGCAGGGAAGAGCAGAAGGACAGATGGCAGAATATAGCTTCTCTGCTCCTGCCATGGGCTAATGCAACAACCAGGGTACCCAGAGCAAGGCCTTAGCCCAAACAGGGCTTTTCAGGCCACCTGTAAGAGCTACAGCATTTACTTAAAATCCTCCAAAACTTTCAAATCAAGGTAAGGACATCAAACACACCAACAGTCTGGAAACCTGAAAAGGAGCTGTACAGGCAAATGTGTCTAATTTTTCAAATAGCCATCAATTGGTGTAATGAAAAGTATAACCTCTATTAAAAAAATATTCCATCTCATGCTGAGCACAACAGCACATTCTAGACTTACTTGGAATCTTTATACACAAGAGTCTAGGAGCACAGAGATACTATAGAAAAAAGAGTTTATTAGTTTTTACACTGATTTTAGCATTAGAAATTAGATTTAAGAAAATAATATTTGCTTAAAGAGGGATTTCTTTGGTCTGGTAAGGTGAACAGAACAAGCCTGTTACATATATTCTGTTATCTCACATATACACAATGGAAAGACCTTCCCATTCATACATTAAGGTCCCTATTTTTATGTGCTGCATTTAAACTTTAGTCAGCAACACAGAAGGTTGAGGAAGTGGTTACTAGCTTTTTAAATTTGACACCTTCCATGGAGAACTGAAAATGGGGTCAAACATTTACATGTGACAGGCTTTTCAAGGGGAAGCAAAAAATGGTGTCAGTGGGTTAAGGGTCAGAAATTTGCTATCACTCTTTGATGTTGGGCAATGTTGACCAATTTTTAACAAACTGCATCTCAACAGACCCTGACTGAAGAATAACTTACACCGTAAAGCTGCAAAGATGACTGTGCTGCAGACAGAAACAACACCTCCCACTAATCTGAGGGATGTTCACAGCCAGCCAAACATGTATTTAAGAACAATGTTTTATTTCAAAAGGGCATCATCTTCTGTGCCATGATGTAATCTCAAGATAATGCAAAACTTTTAACTGCAAAATCATACTAACTTGAATAAATAAAGAAATCCATTATCCTTACTTTTCTTTTTACCTGTATGCCTTCATCCTAGCCTTTTATACTAAGCTGCCTTCTTCTCATGTTTGTATTAACAATTTAATTAATTTCAATTAATACAACCCTAAAAATTTTAAAGCATCTTGACTGAAATTCTGAGTTCACTTAAACCAATTGTCATTTTCTGCAGTGCTTTAATGGGCCAGGCTTTCATCATTCTCTCTTAACAGAGGTATTCCAGGTTGTCAAAATATTTTATTTTCCCACTTAAATTTCTACTCCTCAGTATATCATTAAATGAGGATCCTGGATTATATGATTTCAGACTTCTGCTATGCATTAGATATATTATCTAGCTTGCAACGTTAGACTTAAATTACTGTGCTAAGCTTGACAACACAGGTACAATAGATTTAATACAGGGAGTGGCAACAAATCTAGAGGCCCTAAGTAGTCCTTTCGTGCAGCAAAAATATGATTTCAACAGCGAAATCCTGTTAAAGAACTTAATCCTTCGTTTACAAAACTTCACATCCAAGAATTTGGGAATTCCAGGTTTATGGTTCTATATGAAACCTTGTTTTTAACATGTGCAGATTCCTGAAGACAGAAGTCATCAAGGCTGAAACCTTACCAACAGTTGTACACAAGAGCACAAGAATTTGACTTTTGCCAGCATCAGTACCTTGAGAACTAAACCTTCACAAATATTATATTGCTTTTGCCAGGATTTTCAGTGACTGTCTTCTCAAAGACTCCTCTCTCCCTGCCCACCCCCAAATCCTATATCCCACATTTTCATCAGCAATTCTTTAACTCCTCACTTGTGTCTCCAAGACTACTGCTGTATAAACAGCATTAGCTAGCAGTAGAGCAGCTAGCTTCCTGGGGAGCATGGAGTGATGGTTGTATGAATGTCGAGTACTGTGACAGTTCCATCTTCTTCCTCCTCTTCTCTCAGTTCTTCCAGAACCTGGGGTTGCTCCAGCCTCAGGTGGTGTCATTTCAGGGCAAGGAATTAGGTCAGTGGGACAAGTGTTTAGTTCTGGCATGGAAAGTGTGTTACAGCCTTGCTTTTTCCCTAATCCTAAGTCTTAGAATCGTTGGATATGGCAGAGGAACATTATGACAACTGCAGCACCTCCAAGATTTAGTAAAGAACGTACTGCTACTTTTGTTTCAGCAACAGCCATGCTTATACCTCGGAGGGTCCAAGAGGTACCCTGGCAAGCTGTCAAGCTTTTCATGGAAGCAAGGGTAAAAAGTAAAATGGCCTTTCAGTGACAGCTCTTCAAAAGTCTGAGGAATGTAATGGGTGACAAAAGGCAGCTTTGTAGCTTCAGGGCTACTTCCCCCTACCAAATATCAAACTGCAGCGAGTAAAGGAAGTATGAAAACTTCTTACTGCAAAGGTCATGAGTCTCTCTTATACTGCAAAGTATTAGGCAGGTCTTCAATACAGAAATTGTTACTATTTGCTCCTCTAATGATGACAGAATTAAGAATAGGCAAGATTAGCCACTGTTTGGTAAAATAGTATTTACAAGACTTTTCAGGAAATACGCACAGCTCTGCATTTCATAAAATAATATGAAAAAAATTATTGACAATAGCAAATAAGAAAGCAGTACATATTCTTTGAAAGGGAAATGCACTTTTTTTTCTAATTAAATTCAAAATATTTTAATAAACCAACTTTTTTGTACACAGCGGAGCTCTTTGCAGGTTAACTCCATGCTAACTAAAGAGGAACAATGAATTTGTTATCTGTTGTGTCCTCTCACTTGGCTTGTGTCTTTAACTATTACAACTTTTCAATAGGTCCAATATGTCAACACCTTCAGAACTAACATAAGGTGAGCAAAAGCCCTGCTATCTGGCAGACTGAGTTATAACAAGGAACATCTGTGAAGAATACTTTCTTGGACTGTTCCAATTCACAAGCCATGACAGTCTTTTCTAGACGTTATTAAAGCTTTTGATGCCTAATTTATTTCAGTCAACGGAGAGGAATGCACATGAAGAAATCTTGCCTCCCAGACAGTACCACTGGAGAAGCTTCTTTGTCCTTCCAATACTTTACAGTATCTTAACATTTCTGTTACTAAGGGTTTCAGCCTTATAGCTATTCCTAGTAAGGCACTGAAAAACTCCAACGTAGTTATAAGCAACTCCATTGGATAATACATGAAATAAACTGGTGTGAAGAGTAATTCTGCTGTCAGTCAGTTATAGACAAGAAGTCAACTTGTGAAGCAATCACACCTGTCCTGAAAACCAGTTATTCTACTCAATCAGTGCTGTAATGTTGAAAGTTTCACTTGATATTGCTGAAATAATTATGCCTGAAGATCAAACTGATGGATCAGCTAAAACAACTCCTCTGCACCAGAAGTATGCATCTTGTTATGATAGTAGGCACTTGGTTTTCAGCCAAAATCAACTTTTATGAGCCAACTTTTCAGACTCGGTAGCAAAAAGTGCACATTAAAAGCCTTTATTACTGCACAGTATAGTGAGGGTAAAATGTCTATGGAACCAGCTTTCACAAGGAAAACTCCTGTCTTATTTCCCTAAGTAATCTTCCTTTAAAAAAATCTAAATCTTTTTTTAAACTGAGTTCATAGCATAAGTTTCTCAAGAAGATTAGAGAATCAATGCTGCTGCTGCTGCAAAGCTCATCTGCCTGGTAAAGGGCGAAGTCAGGGAGATACTAGGGAAATATGAGGCCCCATGGTTATTAACAGTTTGGAAGAACACAAAGCTGATACTTGGAGGGAAAAACAATTAGAAAGAAAAAAGACACAGAACTAAAACTATGACCAGTATGGAGGGTTTTTGGCCCACAAATCATTGACGACTTGATGTACATGGGACTAAGTGTAGACAGATTTTTGAAGGCACCTCTTGCTCAAAGGTGTGTTTTTATCACAGAGCTATTGCTATAGAAGATATTCTGCCTTCTGAGCATTTTTATATTATTTTTCCTGCTCTAAAATAAGCCATGTACAGTTAAGTCAATGCAGCAGCAAATCTGCCAAAATCATAAACAAAACGGCAAGAGCATCCAGTACTTCCCTTCATAAGTGTTGCAAGGGGAGAGAGTCATGAGAATGCAAAAAGTATTGGGTGACCACATGTGGAAGTTTACAGGCTAATTTACCAAGCAATCCAAATCAGGACAATTAGCAGATTGTAGTTGTGATTGAAGATTTAGCGGTTCTGTTTTCCTTTTCTTTCCTTTTTTGTTTTTAATGTCCAGAATGTGTGTATTTCTCAAGTTAATTGCAGATGCTAAGTGACATCCCAGGTTCTCAGACAAATAATCCATTCCCTGAGTTAACAAAACCAATTTACAGCATACTTGTACTGGAGCTCCCTATTATCCTTAACTGACTTTATCTCCAGGACAATACCATTAAGCAGTGTCCCCATTTCGTAGATAATGAAACGACACTTGGGATGGAATAAATGAAATGTGGTACATACAACACTTGGGACTGAATCAGTATTTAAAGCCAAGTCTTTTGAGACCCAGCATACTGTCCTAAGAAATGAAACTCAGTCTGGCCCACGTTAGAGTACTTCCGTTGGTTTTACACCAGCAGAGACAGGTCAGACCCACAGCACTGTTCTCATTCTTCTGACTATTAAACTACTACACACCTCTCAGACTCTTCAGAGTTGACAATGGCCACCAGCTTTACTAGCTAATTTCTAGACATAACATATTTGAGAAGCAAGAGCAATAGAGGAGTAAGAAGAAGGCAGAAGCTAGATCATGAAACAGTTAATGTGTTGAAGTTTGCCACAATCCTGCAGACGATACTCCGTGAGTTGCTGTCAGCATCCCAAGCTTCCCAAAATACTTACTAATACAGCTTTAAAATGTTCTAATTAGGTGATCTAATAACCCTTTATATAACTTTACATTTCTTAGATTATTGTAGTAGTGTAGAAAATGTTTTTTATTTTTTAATAAAAGAAGAAGCTTATATAATATTCTAGACACATTTTCCTATTTTAGAGAGCAAGAGGAAGAAACAGCAGTAAATCATCCAGCACCTGCAATAACTAGATAAGAGAGTAACAATTAATCCTTGGTATTAAAATATTTTGCCTCTCAGAAAAAGCATAAGAACAACTTTGATAATCAAAGTTAAGAAAGGTTACCACATGCCAAAACAAGTTTACCACAAAATATCATCTGAATCCAATTACTCCTCATGTTGTATAACATTTCCCAGGGCATGAACAAGGCTCCCTTCTTGGTGTAGCCTGAGTTTTTCTTTTCAGCACACATAAGTGAGTATTTTCCGAACCTCTCTAATGTAATTTATTTTTCTAGTTTTTCCACAACCCCGTCCTCAAATCACAACCTCTCACAAACAAGAATGTGGATTCCTGTGCAACAGTCAAACGCTGGCTGACTATGGATTTGTTCTTCTTAATTATTTGTCACGCATGTTTAAAAGCAATCCCCCTGCTCCTGTGACTCCACAGATGACAGGTGGGAACCTCCCAAGCACATTTTTCCTAAAAAGTTTTCAATCTTCTGGTTGGTCCCACCTGTAATTTCTGGTTTATCAGATTTTCCAAACAGGTCTTCTTTTTTTCCTCCCAACCCTCCCAGAACATGAGACCAAAAGAGCTTCAGGCATGAGTCCAAGATTTCCCAGAGGCCCCACAGCCTGGCCAGCATGCCAACAATCTGTGCGCGCACAGTAAGGACATCTGATGCACTCGGAATGTGTGGGACTCACTGCATAGGCAATATGGAACACATATGCACATATTTCCATCCTAAATCCTACATAATACACCCTAGATATTTCCCTCTCTTTTTTTCCTGCATGAGGTCAAATGGAGTTGCTGAAACTCTGATGGATCCCAGCATTCATTATAAATTCATTCCCTCGGATACACCAAATATTTTCCTGTGACATTTGCTTTCAAAGGCATTTTGATATCTGCTTATACCTTTCACACATTTCCAGCTTCCATAACTGCATGGTAGTCTGGAAACAGAAAGAGGTGACAGTGCACTATCCAGGTTTTGAATTACAGTTTCTCTATACCTAAGTCTCGTTTGGGCTGGTAAATGCAGTTACCACACAGCCATTTCTGACATTTCTGCTGACTTGTAATTTAGACAAGTGCAAAAAGGTAACTAAGAAACAGAGATTTCTCACATTTCCAGATTTATTTTTTCACAATAAACAAGCCCATCCTTTTTTGGTTCAGGACAGTGTTTTAGCCGTGCTTAATGGGTGGTTGAATGATCACTTTTTGTCAACAAAATCCAAACCATCTAAAATACTATAAGTCATCTGATGCCATTTATCAAATATGCTACTGCTTTAATTAAGGCAAGTGGTAAGGAGAGGTAAGATAACACGCTTGTTTGATAGCACTGATAACTATACAAGCTGCAGCTTGATAAAAACAAGTCGTAATTATGTTATTACCTTGATATGCTACAAGATGCCCCAGAATGAATCATATTGGAGACTGCCACATGCTTTCTTAAAAACCTATGATGAAAGAGTTCTTACTACTTGCTTTACCTACTAAAACATTCTTTTCTAATCGGATGTTCCCAGAGTGAAAAAAAAACCAACTTATTAATGTCTCCTTTCAAGCTCAAAGCTTAACTCTTCCTTCATTTTACCAGTCATTTCCTTTAGTTTCCTTAAAATGAAAGTGCAGAAGTCTTTGCCCATAGATGAAAGGAGCACTGTACCTTGCCACTTACTTCAACCTTGTTTCTTTAGTATTTTGAGCACAAAGGCATTTTCCATTGTGCTGGACTTTCTAGTTGTTCAGTAATTTTATTAAAGTTTCCATGATGGCAAGCAATTTACATTTTTGCAGTTACTTGGTTTCACCTGAAGCTTGTTCAAGTTACTTTTATTTGTAGGTTTTACGTCTTTGCTAAAGTATTAGAATGAACACAGAGAAACAGATTCTATTTTTGAATTAGGATGCTGAAAATCCAGAAAACCTTCACAGGCTATAGTGAATTTAGTACAGATTAAATTGTGGGAATGTAACAGAGAGTGAACTTAGGCTTCCACAACACCATTTCCCCAATTTGCATTCATCTGGTAAGTTAGTCACCTGTAACTATGTTAACAGATATTACATGTGAAACTTTATTAACAAGTAGGGCTTACATTATAAACATTCACAACTCAGGAAATGAAATACTACTCTCCATGAAACCCTAAATGGGCTTTTTACAATCCTTTTAACACAGAGAAAGCAAAAGCTATTTCTGTTTTTCAGCAACAGTTATTTTCCTGATTCCTATATCTCTATAAAACATGATGTTATATACATGATGAACAACTACCTGTTCTGCAAGGAAATAAATTTAAAGTAGAATATTTAATTAATATGAAGAGACAAACTAAATAAAGGAAAAATGTCAGTGAAAAATCACCCCTAAAATAATGAAATACGTTTAAGTATTGTTTTGTCTAATATATAGCACTTTCTAAATAGACTGCATTTACTCCAATTTTCCCTCAAAGTTAAACCCACAAAATGTAACTAAGATCAGGTCCAGAAATCAAAGACAAAAATCCTGAACAAGTAAAAAGTCAAATTCTAATTTCAGTCTTTGATCTTGTATGAGAATTATTACATGCAAGCAAGCACACCTAAAGGCTTTATTACAAGAATAAAACCAAATTAGACACTATAGTAGACAGTGTCCAGGATATTTTGAATACACTGCTAATAATTAAATTATATGTGAAACAAAGATAAGGAAGAGAGTATTACATGTAGAATACAAAAAATACATTTAAAATAAAGTAAAATCAAGACAAAGTCAGTAAAAACCTAAGCAAACATCTGAATCATGTAGCAACTGATGGACGATGTTCAGGACATTGCAGAAGAGAACTGATGACAATGATTTCCTAGCAAATTCAAACAAAAATATTTCTCAAAACTGAAAAAAAAAACTCTGCTTTTAGCCTTATCTTATTTGTATTTACTAATCAATAAAAGTTATATATTATCCAAAAGACACAGGAAAATAGCTATGGAAAACATGTAGCTATACTAAATAACCTGTCTTTTTTTTCATAATTTGCTATATCTAATCACCTTTCTTCTGAATTGTTGTCTCCAACTCAAGAGCAATTAAATGAGAATCTTATTTAATTTTTGAGTTATTACTAAAAGCAATACTTTAGACTTTCTGAGAATTATGTAATATTAAGAGATCTTAAAATTGTATTTCTTGCACAGAGATTTAAGAGAAAGTTTTAAGAGCTGCATCCTTTGCCAAAAACATTAGCATTTGAATTAAAGTCTCACTAGCATGCTTAGCTCATGAAAATGGCCTTTTTTTAAGTGCACATAGTGCTAGAAGCAAAACACAAGTCTGGACTCAAACTGCATTAACATCACCGCTGTCATTTTGTTACTAACTTCTTCCCTTTGCCTTAAAGCTGCACATAGATCAGCTCCACGTACCTTTTTTTCTTTCCCCTTCTCTTCAATCACATGCTCCTCTAATCCTTCAGTCAGCCTACAAATCTCAACTTGCAACTTTCCTTGTTTTCATTTCCGTATTTTTTATTTTGCTACCTGAACTGTTTGCAGTGCCCCTCAGCACCCACACTGCATGCCAGGTACTATGTAACCATTCACACCCCTCGTGGGTGACTCACTGGTGTGATACAAGAAATAAAAGCCTCAGAAATAATAAACTACTAGCAAAACCAGGTCTCTCCGAAGTACCATTGTCCGCTAAAGTTTCATAGGAACTTCTTGCCTGTGTTTTAGTATAGACTAGAGATCCCTCAGGGCAAGAACCAAGTTATTTATGACATAATTAAACAAACAACAGCATTATACTAATTCACCCTTCAAAGAGATACCCTGAGATAATGGTACATATCACTCACCCAAATCTCTAAACAATATGCTATCTATCAAAACCAGGTAGCTGTCAGTTGAGGTAACTTCCCCGTACCACACACGCAGGTCACTCAGTAATCTGGTCCATTCACATCAGTGTTTCCCACTATGAACATAGGGCAATTTAAGCATCTAATTTGCAGGTGTTTGAGGCAATCCTGTTGGTATTTTCTTTAAAACACTTCTGCAAACACAGACTTAGTAGTTAGCAGCCCAGTCTGCACGGTGGCAGATGCGAAGCAGGCCCTAAGAGTCTGCTTCTGCCACCAAGGGATTGTGCCAGAACCATGTAGGGGACAGGGGCATTACAAGGCTCCATCCCCAGCTCCCACTGGGGCAGATACCCTGGGATGCCTCTGTCCCAGCTGAGGCAGAGCTCCAGAGGGAGGGTGCTGCCATGCAGGAGTCAGTCTGCAGGGTGACACTGGCCTCACACTGGGAGATACACTCTGGTTGGGGCACTGGGACACCAGCAAGCGGAGCTGTGGGAGGAGCTGAACAGACCATGGGGCATCACGGAGAACAAACAGAGCACAAACAGGGGCACTTCAGGGATGCTGAACAGATTTCTAGAGGACTTGGGGGTAAACTGTGCCATCCCTCAGATCTGCTGCTGAGGAACAAGGAAGAACTGGTTGGGGATATGATAATCAATGGCAGCCTTGGCTGTAACAACCATGAAACAGTGGAGTAACAAAGGCAAGAAGCAGAGGTAACCAGCAGGGTCAGAGGCTGGAGAACCTGCTCTGGGAGAGGATACTGAGGGACATGGGGTTGTTCAGACTGAAGAGGAATTTATGAGCAGCCCCCCAGTACCTACACAGAGGTGACCATGATGACGGAGTCAGGCTCTCACAATGGCATACAACAGGAGCGAGAGATTATTGGCATAAACCAAAACAAGAAATTGTAACTAGGTATATAGAAAAAATTCTTCACTACAAGGATGATTTTGCAGTGGAACAGGTTAACCAGAGAGGGTGTGAAACCTTCGTTCTTAGAGGTTTTCAAGATGTAGCTGGACAAACCCCTCAACAGACCAGGCAGAATTCATAGTGGGCACTGCTTTGAACAGGAGGATGAACAGGAAACCTCCCAAGGTCCCTTCTGACCTGACTGAATCTGTCTGCAATTAGTATTTTTCTCTGGACCAGGTTTTTGGTTTTGAAATGGATCAGATTTTCCTCACTTCTGATACTTCAGCTTTTGCTACAGAGTTCTCCTAGAGTACACAAAATAAATACCTGCACTGGAGGGTTCCAAATGGAAGTGGAAAGCAATAAAGAAATGGAAAGTGCGAGTCTACAGCAGAAAGTCAGGTGTCAGTTCGTTCGTTCTCCAAACCTTTTCCTGTATATGGTAGCTGAATTAACAGGAATTACTTGAAAAAAACCACACTGTGAGCCTTGAAAGTGGTGGTCCACACAGGAGAACACTCAAACTGAGATGCCAGTATGACACAGCATTTTGTAACTCTCTGAAAAAAGGCCCACAGGGCATCTCCAGAGACTTCTGCAACAGAAAAATGCCTGCCAAAGAAAGCCACCTCTGTACTCATAGGAACGATTTAACACTATTAACAGAGGGTCACTGTTTCCTTTGCAGTTCAATATGTAACCCAGTCATGCAGCCAGGATACCTCCCATGCACCTCAGTGTTTTAATTCTCCCAACAGCTGGGCACCGAGGCTGATTGAGCTTCTGGAACTTACTAGGGGGGAAAGAGCCTGGCTACCAGCATTTCCTGAACATGGAGCTTCATAAGTCATCAGGAGTAAACAATTTGCAGATTATGCACAGCGTAAGAGACCAGCCTTCTGCTTACCAAGCCACACATTTCATAGAAGCATCTGGACATGTAACACCCTACAAGAACCGCCATAGCTATTTCCCTTTTGAAGGTTTACAACATTACAAGATTTCTAAGCCCATATTAAGAAAACATATAAACCAATTCAAAGGATATTTTTCTTTTAAAAACAAAACAAACAACATATTTGAAATGTCTAGGTTATATTGAAAAATAAAAGCACGGTCCTCAAAAAGTTTTAATCTTGATTAATCTTTCATGGATAGGATCATCTGCTACTGCTTCAGGGACAAAACCCCAAAACTATCTGGTCAGCTGATCATCCTATCTATTGTAAGGCTACTACCCTTACAGAACTTGCAGGCAAACGCCTTTCTTACAGGACAACTTACCAATGGCCTTTGTGTAATGTCTGGCCCCAAGTAACAGCTCTGGAGCTCTGTACCAGAATGTCACCACAACCGGATCCAAGTCTGCCAATGGCTTCAAAGGCGAGTTAAACAATCTTGCAAAACCCATATCAGCTGGGGAATGGGGAGAAAAAATGAGAAGAGTATTTAAATTTTAATACAAATAAATCAGAATTTAACAGTATTGTAAGAAAACAATTACAACAATAGCTCAGAAACATTAAAAATTACAAATCAAAGTTTCTAACAAAACAAAATCTACTTATAACAATACTGGAACAAATTTATCTAAGGCTAAATGCCATTTACTTAATTCCTAAGACTATGAAGGATAACATCTGATGTATTCTCATCGTGGTATTGTAAAACTTTACATAATACAGATGCCTGTTCATTTTTTAAAACTGTAACAGAAACTTGGTTAAGTGAAGTCAACAGTTGTAGGTCTTTAATGCACATTTTCTCCTTGATTTTTATACATGCTTACAAAACTGTGAGTCCTTGTGACTGCTATATATTTACCAAAGGGCAAAACCAAAATGACTGCAGTGTAGATTGTTTTGCACTAGTTTTCAAGGCATACCTCCTACTTGCTTTGGAGGAATGAGCTCCAGAGTCAGTCAGCGTGCAATGTTACAGAGGGGTATTTTAAAACTAAGCATTCATTCTACAGAACTCAAAAATTCTCTTTAGAATGAGCCTTGTAAGTAAAAGTAAGAAATGCTAGATGGGAAAGCACAAAATTTGGTGTACCGTCAAACCCACACATTTTAAACCCAATTCAAATCTGAAACTTTTCTTTTTCACAAGCTTGAGTGTTGCCACATGCTTTATTTAAAAAAAGGTAATATCCACATCACTAAAACCGAGAAGGCAATTAGATTTTGGGTAAAGACCATCATAGCTACATGTGTTACTCATCTTGACACCAAATAACTTTCGCATCGCAAACCTTTGGATCTCTACAAACATGTGCAGTAATGTTATTTATATAAAAATAAAAAGAAACCCCAAGCACAATTTATAAGTAACAATGCTAACTTATGCTAACTAATCATAGTAGAGGTCAAAAGAACCCTGGCCATCTCCACTGATCTCTGTGCTTATTACTTTTTTGTTTCATACGGACACTTTGATATATCATCAAATAACCTTGGCAAGCTTATAAATGTCTAATAATATATTTGCTATTTTTTTTAAGTCTGTAAACTCACTGAATGAGATTCAAAATTGAATTAGAGGTTATAGATACATATACTCAAAGAATACTGAAGATCTGTTTCTATCTTACACTGAAGATGCCTTTTTTTTTTAAATAGTAATCCCTTAGCTGTACAATTACATTTTCTCAAAATGTTTACCTATTTTGACTCTTCCTCTTTCAGGACCTTCACCCATTACCAGAATGTTTGCTGGTTTCTGGAAAACAAAAGTAGAATTTTTAGCTGATCAGCCTTTGCTGATTATTTTTAAGAATAACAAAATTACATGCATTTATTTTATAATGAAAACATTTACAGAAATATCCTTAGAAGTCTAAAATTACCATATCTTTATGTTGCTGACATTTAGTTTTTACCTCTAGTTACCAATTCCACAGTTAGAAAACAGAAATATACTTTGACATTTCACAGTAAGAAATGCCATCTTTAACTAAATGTGCATTTCCATTGTTACTAGAATGATTATATTCACTGGAGAGATTTTCTTCTACAGGGAAGTTTTCTATTAGGCTAACTTTTATGCTACACATAAATAATCCAGCAAGAACCATTTTTGCTGGTATAACTTATTTACAGTGATGCCAAATCTTGGTATGCAAATGCACAGTTGAGAGTCACTTTTGTTATCATCCTATATAACTGCATTTTTAGAGCTGTGCTTGTTTTTAGTGTATGAATGATAAAAATTGCATGGCCAAAAGCACTTTTTTTCCACAAAGTTGATTTCATGCTATGAGAATTCACTGGAAACAGGAGTATACACACACAGAGCTACATCCCAAAAGCTTTTGACAGTGCAGACAGCAGCTTTACAAGTAGAACAAAACCTTTATAGACATTTTTTGCAATCTATTTGTTTGCAACCAGCTGTTCATGAACACCACATAAAATCTGCACATGACATCACAGCAATTGTTCTGCAATTAGGATCTAGGTTCCCTCGGACATCAATAGTCATTCCTTGGAAGCTTTTGCCCTATTGTGTTAACAGCTGTAAAAAAGTAAACAAGATTGAAAACATTAAGTGATTTGAATGAAGGGATGCATAACAAAGCTTCAAAGCAGGATTTTTGGAATGTTCATCCAAACAATAATTATATTTAAATCTTTAATGCCTGCAGAGGGGTCTGCTCAAGCAGGATTTGTTCAAGAATCTGAAAGAGATATCCAGAAAACCAATGTCAGAATCTCACTTAAATTCTCAGTTCCTTGCCACTATTTACCTGAAATGAGACACTCAAACTAGAGTTACTTATTTGGCTCAAAAATTACATATATTTAGCTTTTTTAAAAAAGCAGAACAAACAAACAAACAAAGCACCCTACTTCACCTCTTCTTTCCCCTTCCCCCAGGAGAAGCTGTTCTTCTCACCCCACACCCAGTGCTAGACATTGTTTCTTCCCTGGCTCCAAACACTGTCTCTCTTTCCAGATGCCTCTTTTATTCCTCCTTTTTAAATCTCTAATTCTCAACATCATCCCTGACTTTTCATCCCCCAACATATATCTGCAATCATTCAAGAGGGAATATGCACTCCCTTCTTGGAAAACACAAGAGTGATTTCAATTGACCTTGAGCAAACACTCACCTGCAAATCTAGGAAAGATGATGCTTGCTCTTAGCTAATATTTAATGATAATAAAATCAACACCTCAAGGCAATTGTCAAACACTGGTTCTACATTTACGTATTACCCTGAATTGAATATTCCAGAGAACAGAATAATCACTTTCTGCATATTCAGTAACCAGGCAGCAAGAGAAGCATGCAAGTTCACACTACATTTTACCTCTGTTAGAAATCATATGGCTACAGTTGTCCTAACCAAGAGAGCACAACTCCCGTTTCCTTGATGAAATTCTTCCTAAACTTTTGCCTAGCAACTTTGATTCAGAGTTGAGTATGGTGAGTTTGCTGGATTGATGCTCCAAAGACAATTGTATGAGGTTCAACAAGGCAAAGTGTTGGGTCCTGCCCTTGGGTCACAACAACCTCATGCAGTGCTGCAGGCTGGGGAAAAGTGGCTGGAAAGCTGCAGCTGCAGGCATTGGAACAAGAAACTGGTAGAATCACCATCCCTGGAAGTGTTCAAAAAACATGAGGATGTGGCACTTGAGGGCATGAATTAGTTGTACACATGAGGTTAATGTGTAACATGTGTATGTACATTGAAACAGGTTAATGGTTGGACTCGATCTTAGAGGGGTTTTTCAACCTTAGTGATTCTATGAATCAAAAACACTTCAACTGACCATTACATTCAGGATTGGATTTTAAACACTATAAAAATGCATTTATTTGTCAAGTGAAGAAAGCTGATAAAAATGTAGTCACTGTACTGATTTATAAGTCAGATTTTTTCTAATAAAAGAATTACAGTTGCAAGAAATAAACATTATAACTCCAGGAGATGTACAAAGATAAAAATTAAAATCTAAGCAGAAACAACAGGATTCTCAAAACATCTCACAAGAGCCATATTTTATCTGAGACAATACAGTATTCTCCAAGCAGCAATTTCTTCACAGAAAAAAGCTTCCAACTATTTTATCTGCTGACATAATCCACAATATTCACAGAATAGTTCAGGTTGGAAAGGACCTCTGGAGATCATCAAGTCTCAAAGCAGGATTAACTACAGGAGATTGTGCAGACCTGAGCCCAGTTGGGTTTAACCTTCTCCATGGACAGAGACTTCACAGCCTGGCTCTGAAACTTCGTGTTTGACCACTCTCACAGTAAAAAAGGTGTATCGATACACTATATTTACATCTACTGCCTCCTGTTCTACCACTGGATAGCACTGCAAGGGGTCTGGCTCAGTTTTGTTTATTCATACTTAGCAGGCACATTGATAAGATCCATTGATAAGATCCCACATGAGCCTTCTTGAGATTGAACAGCCCCAGCTCCCTCAGCTTCAGAAAGACTCCCCAAAGCCCTAGGAGACTCAGTGGTCCCATGAATATAGGAGATGCTTCCATAGACTCTAACCTAGTGTAAGAGACTTGTCCATTTATATATTTTTTAAGCCAGAATGTTTTGAAGAGATGCTGTTCTGATTAAAATTTATATCTGTTCTAATATGTAATCCACTGAGGATCAGAACCCTGCTTAGGCAGCCAGCAGAGAAACAAACTGATTTATAAATTAGCAGATGTCACATTCATTAGCTCTTGTGAACCCCTCTGAGAGAGTCAGGGGCAGGGGAAACAGAGAAGGAATAAACTGGGAAACAATTAAAGACTTATTTCCAAAAGAGCAAGCGCTTCTCCTGAGGCACCACCACCAGTGTGAAGACAGCAAGCATTTCATGGATGGCAACCTGACGCCTGCAGGATCCCCACTGTCTCAGTAACACCTTGCATCGTGGCACCTTCCTGAGAGGTGAGAAGTCTTGGTTCCAGCCTGTTCCTTAAGTAACAAGAAGCATATATCTCAACTTATTTCCCACATGAGCAAATTGACCACTTGGTTATCTACTAATCAGCACTTTCTGAGTTCCTCTTGCTAATCAGAGCTGTTCTGGCTGGGAAAGGCTTTTCAATGTACATACACTAAACCTGATGGGACCCATCTTTTTGAGGTGCAATATATGATATCCAGTTCCTGTGCCCATTAATTTTTATTTAATAAAAATAAACAATCGCAGAGGAGCTTAAAACATAGGTCACATATTTTGTGGTTGTTTTATATAATAATGGCTTGAATACTGGTAAAACTCTCCACAGAGTATTCACAATGCACACGCCATGGTGAGAGTAACACAACCCTCATAGAGCAGCAGTGCTTGGCTAAACAAGCAACACCAAGGCAGAGCAGCAGAACTTCAGGTGCTCAGGTATGGAGGAAAGACTTTGGTTTACTTCAGAGGAATTAATTTGGCATCACAGATCCTCAGGAAACTGAAGGTTTCCATCATGAGGTAAGAGAAAGGACTACTAAAGGGGAATTCAAACAACCTCTGCTTCTTGAAGAAGGTAGAATGTGTTAGTTCTACCTTAGTTCTTAGTAATCTCTGAAAATGTAGCATTTAAATACCAAAACATTTTACTCCAGGATAGTCACTTAGTCGACAATAAAACTACAGTCTAGTACACTATAGTTACTGGACAGCTGCAAAAATCAGATTAAAATCAGGAATTAAAAAGCCACACACTTCATGTATGTTCAGGCTACAATAAGTCACAAGCACCAGTCCAGCTCTTGACACAAACCTTACTGCTATTCATGTGATGAAGAAAACAGGGTTTTAGGTGGAAGGAACCATCAAGAATCAAGCAGCTAAAAGACCAAAAGCTGACACATATTTAGAGTAAATCATGTCTCTATCCAAGAGGACAGAATTTTAATAAAGAAAGTTTGAGAAGCCCTGCTTAAAATTATTACTTAACTCCTCTAGAGTAAAGGGTGAGACAACTCAACAAGGAATATACTTTGCAACCAGTAACATCCTAATTAATACTCTATTTTCCTCATACTCTCCCCCTTGCTGAGAACACAAACACCAGCTGGGAAGCAAAGTGATGCTGCTGCTGCATCTCCCCCATCTAGTTGCTATAGGAACAACAGAAACAGTAAGAATTAGGAGTCTCACATTTAATATAAGCTATAAAAATGAACAGGCAAATCCCTGCTGAGAAATTCAGTTGAGGTTTGACCATCTAAAAAACATTTTCGAAAAGAGCAAGGTCAACAGCAACAAACAACTGAAGCAAAAATCTGAAATATCTGCAAAAAGGGACGAAGATTATGCTGATTCTTTACAAGTCTTTACAATAGGTTCTTTACAAACAATAAGCATGGATAATAACACTTTTCTACATTAGTGGGGGAGAGGGAATAAAGCAATTTTAAAAATCTCGGTGGGAGAAAAATGAAAATATTGGATTAACAAGTGTGTTTTCACAAATACTAGAAGTGTCATGACTGGGACTCATCCATCTGAAGATACGCTTCTTATTTTAATATTTAGACAGTAAAACAGAAGAAAGGTTGAAAGAAAAGAAACCATCTATGGTATTAAAAGAGTATAACAGTTCAAAACAGGAACAACAACCTAACAATAGATGGCAATACTTCCGTTTTAATGGTTGTTGTTATCTCCTGAAGTACAGCAGTGACACAATTCTTAAGAGATTTGGTGCAGAATTACAGTCCTGTGAGAAAATGTCCATAGGGATATACCACTTTCCATGCACCATTCTTTATTGTTTATATCCAAACAAATGTGTTTCCCTTTTGGAATGTGTCACTGGACAAAGAATAATCTGAAATTAGGAGGCTTCTATTGTAACAGAGATTGCAAGTCTTACAGATAAAAGCTCTCCCCACAGTTACTGACACTGCCTTGTGATGAGGTTTTTTCAAGTCTCCATTATTTAAAAAAAAATTGTAAACAGCACGGTGTTGATACATAGAGACACTTTCATTTCACAAGCAAAAACGAGAGCAATAGTATTTTTGTCTCAGCTGTTAGCATGCTGCTCCCCAAATGACACAGGTCCTGAGTGAGATGGCCGTGTTCCACTCTGCAGGCACCACTCCAATCTTGAGCCTTTCAGTTCAAGATTAAGAGGGAGATGCTGATTGTTCACAGAAATTTGCAAACAAAGCTTTTGTTCTTCTCACCTGTAAGGAAATGTAGGCACCTCCCTGACTTAAACCAACACTGTTCAAACCCAGACACTGTGCTCAGATCAATAAACTGGCACATAGGTACTAACACTGTTGCTAATAATTGGGCTAATTAAATTTAATTTAAAAAATTAAAGGCTCCTGAAAGATTTTACATGCACTACAAACCTCCAAATCATCACCACTTCCATATAAAATACTTCCATATATTGAAATGCATGTAGGAAAATTGTTATCCACACTTCTCTTTTTTTAGAAAACTGTTTGGTCACCATTTTCCTGATACTGAAGCCCTAGACAGAAGTATACCATATTGAGTAAAATATCTTCACATCTGCTTCTCTTTAGTCTTACACACCGCAAACTCATATGAGAGTCACTACTCTGATTACATACCACCAGTTTCAACTTGGTTTTTATCAGTTGTTGTCCTTAATGTTACAAAACCCCAACCATATTTCATTGTATTTTTGGCCTAGATTTGTAATCCATATAATTTTCTTCCACTATTTCTCTCTTCTGTTGCAGTGATTGACCTTGCAAAGTAATATCATTAACAAATCCCATCAAGATATTTATAATTTCATTCGAATCAATAATGTAGTAATACAGATATTATCAAATTATCAAAAGGCCAAACATAAAGCTGATTACTACAGCCCGTGATCTAAAGAGTCAGCAAAATCACAAGGAATACAAAATGCTTTGAAATGGTAGATCATTCAACTGAACTCAAAACTTATTTAAATCTGAAGAGGAGGAAAAAAATAAGAGGTAAACACATTAAGTAAATATAAGACTACAGAGGAAGCAAAGAGTACCATAGAATGCTTTTACCCCATCAAGCAGAGTGCTTGTGCCTCTGGGATAACAGATTTTAAAAGGGAAAAAAAAGTTATTGCACAGAAGTAATTGAGGTCACAATAGAGAAGACTGGGAATACGTGAGAGAAACTCTGCAGACACCGAGATCAGTGAAGAAGGAGGGGCAGGAGGTGCTCCAGTCTCTGGAGCCACAATTCCCCTGCAGCCTGTGGTGCAGACCATGGTGAGGCAGGATGTCCCCCTGAGGCCCATGGTGGTCTACAGTGGAGCAGAGATCCACCTGTAGCCTGTGGAGAAGCCCATGCTGGAGCAGGTGGATGCCCAAAAGACAACTGTGACACAGGACTTGTGATCCCAGGGGGAACCCATGCTGGAGCAGCCTGTTCCTGAAGCGCTGCACTTCTTGGAAAGGAAAAAAAAAAGAAAAAAAGACCCACACTGGAGCAGTCTGTGAAGAACTGAAACCCGTGGGAAAGACTCCTCTGAGAAGTTCATGGAGGAGTGTCTCCTGCGGGAGGGACATGGTGCTGGAGCAGGGAAAGGACTCCCCTCCCTAAGGAGGAAGCAGTGGCAGATCCAGCATGGGATTAACTCGCTGCTAACCCCATTCCCTATCTCCCTGTGCCACTGAGTGAGGGGAGGAGGTAGAGAATTGGGAATAAAGTTAATCCCAGGAAGGAGGGAGGGGTGGGGGGTGAAGGTGGTTTTAGGATTTGTTTTACTTCTCATTATCTGGCTCTGATTTTGATTGGGAATAAATACAACTAATTTTCTTAAGTCTGGTTTGGCTGTGATGGCAATTGGTGAGTGATCTCTCCCTGTCCTTTTCTCACCCCATCACCCTTTTTTCTATTTTCTCTCCCCTGTCCAGTTGAGCAGGCTTTGGTGGGCACGAGGCATCCAGCCCAGGTCAAACCACCATAAAATGGTACACAAAATTTTACAGCTAAGTGTCACCAGATTGTATCTTTAAAAAGTTTCCGGAATTTATTTTATTATCATTAGAGGAATATTAGTGACAACAGAAACATTTAAAAATGCATGGTAACTTTTTATCTCCACTCTTGGTCCTTATAATATAATTTTAAAACGAAATGTGTACAGAACTGATAAAGAAATGGAAGCATGTGCCACTCTTTGAGGGGGAAAAAACCTCTCTTGAATGATTCTGAGACATGGAAACTGGATATTCAGTCACAAACCATGCTGTCGGATTATGGTAGTGACTTACGTATTTCATAGCAGCTGAACTGATACGATCAAAACAGTCATTTAACTCCAGATACCAGGAATTCTAATAGCAACTACAGCTGCAGAATTTACCTGAGACTGATGGTAAAATACATTACTAACTAGGAGTAGGAACAAACTGTACAGAAGATACCTGAAATATTTCTTTGGAATGCCTTAGGTAAAGATTTTGGTTAAACACTTTCCTTGCTTGTATTCATCATGTCTTGAGAGGGGAAATGTGCTGTTTTCATATGGAAGCTAGTTAGCAAAGAAATCTTTTCATGTTTCTATACTTCATAAAATTTTCTCCGCACAAAAGCAAAGGTAAAGGAAAGCAGAAACACAAACTTTGGCCACATTGCAACCATAGATCTGCACATATTTAAAAAAAAAAAAGTCCCTGAATTAAAGTGATTTAGCCTTCAACAAAAGCAAAGATGTCACTACACAAGCTTCATTACAGACTGATTTAAACCAGCCCAAGAATCTGGATACTCATCTGGAGGATCAGTCAAAATCATACAATGCTTTGAGATGGAAAGGACCTCTGGAGGTCATCTGGACATCCTGCAGCTCAAAACAGAGCCAAATTTGAAGCTGCATCGGATTGCTAAATATCATGACCAAGGGAGCTGCAAGTCTCCAGCACTGGAGGTTACCAAACCCTTCTGGTGGGCAATGCCTGGCACCGTCTGACAAAAAAATTGTTTCCCATCACCTAATCAAAATGTCTCTTGTTAAAACATGGATCTGTCACCCTCCTCCTTCTTCTGCATTCCCCTTAAGAAGGCTTCACCTTTTCTACAACCTCCATGAGGCACCTCAAGTCCCCTCAAACCACTCATGCTGCCGAGTGCAGTGGCACCACAGCAGGCACTCACAGAGCCATCTCTGTCACCCTGCTGTAACCAACCTTACTGCACCTTCGGGTGAACAGCTCCAGAGCCACACATTTAACACCAGAAAAACATATCTGAGATGACAGTGTCAGCCTGCAAGTCCAGTCTCTGGAGCACACTCACTACAAAAGTATTTTACCAAAGACAAAGGCAGACTTTTCCACTCCTGCCTTCATTTTAACCAAATCGCACATAATCACACACAGATGTACATTCTATTCAAGTCGCTATGCCTTCAGTTACTCTCATATATACCCACCCTTAACATAATGAAATCAGTGGTCAGGTAGAGTACTCATGTCTCTGTTTGACTTCATTTTTCATAGGTCAGATGTTCTCTTGACATGTAATTAAGCATGTACCTCAACAGACATATTTAATTCTTTAAATTCACTCCCCTTGGATCTATCCAGGCCTTCCCCAGAAACAGCCAAAACATCCAGCCAGGTTCCTTATAAGAATGCTCTGCTTCAAAATCCATTTGAAACAATGGTTTCTTAGGCAATTTCTAGAAAAAATACTTAATTTATAAACTCAAGTAGTTTGATCATTGTTGAAACAGGAAAAGACTATTCACCAACTCTATTCCCTGGTTAACCAATGGATAATATAGTTGCACTTATGTCATTGGAAAATTGACTGTAAACACAAGGGGAATATGAAATAAGAGTAATCACAAAAAGAGAATATAATTCTGGGCTACACAGAAGTTCAGAAATGAAACAGTCTTCCTTTCACACACCATTTCAGGTTTCTTATGGCTGACAGGGCATTAAATTACTGCAAGACAAAAACGAAGACTCCAGACAATTTTGGATGCTGGGCATTGCTTTGATTAAAACAATCTTCACAATGTAGCAGTGTACCAATAGTTTCACCCCAATCAATGGCAATGCAATTTAAGTGAAAAAGAAAAGGATGAAAAAACTCACATTAGGAGAATGCCAAAACATTTGACACAAATTAAATTTTATGTTGCTATGCAACATTATCCAAAGCATTCTGCTGTTACTAGTGCTGCAATAGCATACTTGAACTTAAAATGTTACATGCAACCTTGAGAAGGACAAAGAAGGGGGAAGTCAGAAACAAAGAGAAAAATATGATCATAAATTTTCAATGAAAAATAAAAGGTCAAAAAGCAAATGTTCAAGTAATATGCTGAATTCACATTGTCCCTGGGATTTTCAACACGTTGCAGTACACACTCCAGCAATATTCCCATGAAGCTACGCAGCAACCATCTAGGGCCTTGTCTTTAGTCCTCGTCTGGGATCTTTGGAAGCATGAAGCATAGCACAGGACAAGACAGATTGTCCAACTTCTGCTACCCCATTTCTGAACAGCGAGATGTGCAGGCCCACCATGCATGGGAACAGAAGAAAGACTCACCTCAGGAATACTTTGGAAGAATATTCTGCTTTTAATGTATTAACAAAAAAAAACAAAACAAAAAAAAAAAAAAAAAAAAAAAAAAAAAAAAAAAAAAAAAAAAAAAAAAAACCCAAAAAAAACAACCCCAGAGGGGATAAGTTTTGTTCTATAAAAGCATAGTCAAACTCTTCCTCTGCTGGGCCTAAGATACATCCTGAATGCCCCAAGATACTGTGGTCAAGCCAAGTCTTTGCATCTCTGCCATCAAGTTCTCATTACACATTCTTCACACATAATCTTTACTCAGAATAATAACCCAAAGGCAAATAAACTGAGAAGATATTCGCACACATGAAACATTACAAACACTACTATTTTCTTCACCTTTTTAAAGGCAAAAGCCAGGAGACAGTAAGCCTGAAAGAACACTAACATAAGAAAGCCTATGCCTGTACCAAGCTTAGGATTAGAATTTAAGAGAAGGGGGAAATGACATGATGCAGTTCTTACCTGTTCCTTGCATTACTTTGCTTCTGTTACAGCAGCATGAAAATTAGACACCATAACTGGTAATTCTTTCAGCTGCAGCACTGAATTCCACCATTGCCAAAACCTGGTATTTGTTTTATACAATATTCTGACTATTCCTCTTGATTTAGTAGGGTTATTAAGACAGAAGGATGAAGCCTCTATCCAACCAAACAATAAATGACTGAAAGTGAGACTGGTGACACCACCATAAAACATTTTCTTAATTGCCTTACACAAAGTATCTTTGGCAGTAAAACTCCAATACCTCCATTCCCCCAAGAGTCTGGTAGAGTCAAATAATTAACAAAGCTTTTCTGACTGCAATAAATAACATGGTACAAAATGAATAGATATAAATGTAACCCATTTTCATTACAAACAAGCTTCTGCTTGGATAGCTTAGACTGACTGAATTAGGTTGAAATATTAAAAGCCCCTTAATGGAAATTTCAAAGGAGGAAAAGAATAGGGTAGCAAGATTACCTGAAGTGGTTACTTCCATGCTGAGTGGGTCTTAACGAGACCCTTTTTGTCTGCATATGGATATGGGAATATAGCTGAAGGGACCCAGAACTATGGAATACATTTCCTTTGTTATTGGAATATAAACTTGGCAAGATTTAGAAAAGCAATAAAAACATTAAATTTTACAGGACTTTAACAATCAAAGGCTTATGTCTAATGATATTTAATATATTTTTATTAGCTCTTGTCAGTTTATTACATACGTAATTTTGTAGCATCAAGCTACATTTTTTCATCCACTTTTCACATAGGCTGTTTCTCTATGCTCATTATCTCAAGGATAAAAAGGTGAAATCCTGTCTCTTCTCCCCTCCTTCCTTCATGTTGAGTCTAAAGAGTAGAACTAACCCTTAACTACATGAGCAATTTAAATGCCTGTTATACTATAGCATCAACCACCTTCTCCGTGTGGAAACAATCTAGCTCAGTGATTTATAATGTAACCCCAATCCTTACATATAGTCTTTCTTGGAACATCTTATTAAAGCAAGCTCCCAAGTTCCACTGTTTGCAGGGCTAGATTAAATGTCCCTTTTTCCTCACTGTTTGTCCAGCAGATAAGTTTTCAGGTTTCAAGAAGAAATTTTATCACCCTAACGCAAGCCTTAATGCCTAAAGCAATACTGATTGGGATTTAACAGTCCTCTGGACCTTGAGGTCTCAAACTCACCATCCAGTTACCATGTTTAGACAACTTATTCATGTATTACTTGAGGCAGCACAGCCCCAGGTATCTTGCAATGGAAAAAAAGCAACTACGGACCCCAAAGCAAGCAGACAGACAAAGTACCACTGTTCAGCTGACACATGCATTATTAACAAAGCTAAATAAAATATAACCTTTGAAACCCATCCTAACAGAAACTTTTTTCCTAGTTTATCACCATCACCCTGTTCACCTCAGGACTCAGACTAAATCTCTCTTTATCTCTCAGTCAGTTCTATTCTCAGCTTCCTGACTTGTGGGAGATCCTCAGGCCCATGAAGATCTTTATTTTTAAGAAGACAAGCACCAATGGCCAGCTTCTTTAGCAAAACTTGCACTTCAGACCCAGTCTTGTAACATTAAGTCAGAGAAACCTTGTGCTCCTAGTTTTCTCTTGGAGGTTTTCCGAAGGTGTCTCCACCTGAACAAGCAGCTATGAAGTCTTTTAAGTAACTAGTAAATGCAGTCAGCTGAGGGCATTCTACAACGTGGTTATAGATACTCCATTTCATTTCCACTGTTATTCAGAAGAGCACTTGTTTCGCAACATTAACCAGATTACAGGAGAGCAGAATCCCCACACCATTTCAAGAGCTGTCCTGCCTCAGCAGCCCACATCTCCATTACTGTACCCCTTAAAGCAGGGTCCCGGGGTAGCTGCAGTGCTCACCCCTGAGCCAACAACCTGCTCGTGCGCTCAAGGCTGGGGTTTCTGTCATGGCTGGGGCTGCAACAATTCCCTTGGATGAAAAAGCACTGATAAGATTTTATTGAGGCAGTGAACCTCACAAGAGATACGGCAAAACATTTTTGGATATACTGCTATAGCAGTATTCAGTATTAGACTTCAATATTACAAAGTTAGTAAAGTACCAACAAGATAGGATGATTCTCAAATCTTTTTAGGCTCTTTTCGTGTAGAAGAAAAAGTCAGAAAGAGGTAACAAAGGCTATATTTGCAGATAGATTTGTAAGTTATAATATTTCTACTTGTTTTCTGAAGCCTGAGATGTATTCATTACCTGCCATTACTCCCACACAGAGATGAGATTAAGAGATATTAAGTAGCACATCTGCATCTGTTTACATTCATGATGTCTTGGTAATGTTTCTCAAGACAAATGCCCTCTGTAAAATGTATGCCCTCTGTAAAATTTAGAATGATACTGCATTTCCTTTTTTTCTCATTTTATCAGTAAATGCTAGGGAAAGGAGCTTAATGTTCAGCTGGGATTCAAATTTTTATGGTGCTCCTTTTGTAGTACAAGCTGCAATCATTATAAATCCATTGTAACAATAAAGGTCTACACGGTCTAGATGTACATGAAGAATTGAAGACCTAATCCTTAAACCAACACTAATTCAGAATTATCAGCATCTCAAAACAATTTGAAAGCATCTCATCATAACAATTATTCACACAAATTAAAGGTCATGTTTGTTTAAGAGGGTTTTCCACCAATTAAAATAATTTTCTAACAGGCCAGGCAGGAATAAGCACGAACCCTTTCAATACAGAATGTTCTTTCCAAAATTACCGTAAACAACTGAAAGGCATAGATCTGGAATACTGCTATTCCAAACATGAGTGAACACTGCCTACACAACAACCCAATTCAAGTATTTGTTTATTTATGCAGCCTTTCTTGCACAAAGGGCACAATGGCTAAAGTACCAAAAAACAGCTCCTGCTTTGGAAAGCTCCAGCCTGGGAAAGGCCAGTACAGCAACAAAACACAGAAGCAAACAGAGAGCAGTGCACGTTGTGTAAGGAAGACACAGCAACTGCACCAACACAACCCAGGGCTTTGGTTTCAGGGAGGGAGAGAACTTGGAGAACAGTAACCAGAGAGGTTCTTTCAAGCAAAGACTGACACATAAAACATTGGAACTGGGAGAAGCAAGGGACAGAAACCAAGGAAAGCTTCTCCAGCCACAGGCATAGCTGGTGAAGGCTGTGAAAAGTATACAAGCAACAGGGGGGGAAAAAAGGCTCTGAATACAGAGACTGAAAACCTGAAACTGGTTGAAGGAAAACTATTTGAAGTTAAGATTTAATATGCCAATTAAAAAATTATGGAGACCACAAATTATCTTTTAAGACTCTTGAGCATTTATCCCAGTTACTTAGCTCCTTATGTATAGTCCAAGATTGTTAAGTTTTCTTGCCTTGGAAAAAAAATATTCCTTTCTCAGATACTATATTATTTACACAGCTTGATAAATACTTATGCTTTAAAAACCATTACTGAAAATCAAACAGTTTCACTTTAAAGAATGACATTTGTAATTTGTGTTTTAGTATCAACAGCCACAACCTAAGACAAGCTGGAAGCAAAGGCTTTAAGTAGTTATGTACCCTGCCACCTTGGGCACGAGTATTTTTGCCTGTTAATCCAGTTTCCAGGTTTTCACTCAGAAAAACATCACTTACTTATCTAGAAGAGTCTTTCCGCAGAATACTTGCAGCCATACATTTCAAACCAGCATCTCCAAAATTTCAAAATAAAGATTCTGCAGATGTTGAGGCAAAGTATGCGGGTCACAAGCAAGGAAGGTTCCTAACTGCACAACACCATCACTTCAGAGCTGGTAACACTGCTCCCTCCTTTCAATCTATGAATCTCTTACTAGCAATGAGATCATATTTGAGGGCCAAAACTTTCACAGGAGTTTAGACAACCCATTTTTGAGCCTAAAAACCCAGGCCACAAAGAGCTCACATTGCACTTCCGTGCTAGTGGGAAGTGCCAGGACCCCTCATACATTTGCTCAAATAACCAAAAGCAGTAGGCTTTCAACAGCATACTTCTCCACAGCCTAAATGAGTGAGAGCCTGCTTAAAAATGGTTCATAAACACATCCATTAAACAGTTATGTTACATTCTTAGTATTTGCTACGGGCATTTTCACATGCAGAGTAACACGTTTGGAGTAGCCTTAGATACTCATGCAGCTGGATGAACAAATTAGGCTGAATGAAAGCAGGAATTGTCAGCACCTTCACCAACACGCAGGTAACTGCCACGGGCACGCTCTTATCATGTGGTATCTTGCAGTTAGCACTAAGCAACCTGCTCCTTTTCATGAAGGCATGAACATATCTTATATTTACCATAGGGTACCACTGGTAAAAGTGTGCTCACAGGCAAGTAGAACAGCTAAAGGGCTTTCAGTTCATATTCCCCATCCCAGCCACAATAACATCTCCTTCAAGAAAACATGTTTATACTCTGACCTGCAAATCTCAGAGGAAGAGGTTCCTCACTGATAACTGGTAAATGAAAACTGAGGTGCAGCAGATCAGTGATGAAATCTCTCTAGATTAATAATGAGTTTATCCACCTGACCCAATACCTTACTGTGCTTATGAAGTCAACACAAGATTGAGGTGATGACACTCTGTCAGATGCATGAGTATTCCATTTAGGCTTCCACAATACATATGGAAGCTTTTCAGCCCTTAAATTTAAAATAACCTAGGTAGATAAAGAAGAGTGTTTGTATTGAACATACTTGATACAGTGACTTGAAGTGTTCATGGAAATTACTACAGTTTATTAAAAGCTGCACAGTTTATTAAAAGCTGCACAGTATCTTTTAAGTACTGTGCTAATCTGCTAATCTTCTGTCCTAAAAACATCTTGATTTATGAATGTAAACAGAAGAAAAAAACATGTTTGAGGAAGTAGTGAAGGCAACTAGGCCAGAATAAGTTACACAAGAAGCAAGTTGTTTCTTTATTTCCTTTCTTCAGAAGTGTACAAAAACTTTTTTTGGGAGAAAGAAAGTACTTTAAATAGATTTATATAGTGTAATGTACTGCTACAACACAGCATTTCAGATTCTTAAAATTTGTTTCTGTAGTATATTGCCAGAACCTCCATTTTTTGTTTTACTACCTAATACAAATGCATCAGAAGACAATTATGTTAAGAGATGCTTTCATGAACAAATACATGAGGTATTAGTATTACTTGTCCTCATTAATGCAAACCAAAAAGCAGTTATTGGCAGGATATTAACAGGTGATGCTTAAATATTTTAGATAAGCCACTTTAAGACAAGATGTGAGAGTCTGTTAACTACTTTTGAAGATTAGGCTCTTTCCAAATGACACATATGGCACAAAACAAAGAACTCATTAAGTCACCTTAGAAAAATTTAACCTAACACATTAACATCTAAGTAAAGCCTTGTTAATGTCTCTGGAGTTATTTGCAACACTTTCATAATAGTTTTACAGTGAGCATCAAGACTCCTCTTACACATTGAAGTTGCTGTGCTGTATCTAATACCATGATGAATGGCTAATTAGTTATTGACTTGGAATAGCTACAGACAGTTTACAGCACCCACTACTAAAAGTTTTTTTCAACGAATTGTCAATCAAGGCTGATTCTGAAGTCTGTGGTTGAAGATTTTCAACTTTCATGCAAGCTCGTTAATTATGATAAGGGGTCAGCCTGACACCTCCAAAAACCCTGTAGTCAGTAATACATATACTTCTGATATTATAAATAACACAAACACTTCTGGGAAGTTCAATTTTTTTTGATCCTTTTTTTTTTTTTATTTTTAAAGTGTACTGACAAAAAAGTGTACTGTAGCTGTTTAAAAAAAAAAAAGGAAAAAAAAAGGCCTGCCAAACCCAAAATGGATAAATCCCGTTTTTATTTTGTAAAGTATTTTCCCAATGATCTCCAAATGCTTTAGAAGAATTACATAAAAACTGAGATATATCAGAACTATAGATCGTAGCAATTTACACATACATGACCATATTCACACATAAAGCTATTAATGGAAGCTAAAAGCTGGAAAGGATAGGGAAAGAAGATTTGGTACATATAGTTTTGAATGGGGAAACACAGAAGCTGTTTTGGGAAACAAAAGCCTTAGAGAAGACAGTCTCAACATTTCTGAGGCAGAACCACTACAGTAAGGAGGGTTACTGAATTCAGAGTCTAGAGACTAAGTTTTTATGAGCCTGTAAAGTTTTTGTATGAGTATGGTACTTTTAATGAGAACCTAAAACAAAGGAGAGTCACTCCACCTGGAATGTGTGAGCTTTTCCTACATGGGGGTCAAGTCATGAAACACAGCATTCTACCTGTACCAGCCACAGAACTCAAAGTTACGAAGGCCAAAGGGAGGAGCAATAATTAAGATTGTGAAGGTGAGATAGAGGAGTATTTCAGGAAAGTCAAAGCTGAGTCAAGGTTATATGAGTAATGTTAAAGAAGTGGCAAAAGGCAGATCAACAGATATGGAACGTGGGCAGAGGAGAAGGAAGTTGGAAGCAAATGAAAGATCTGTCTCAAGAAAAAAACGCAGAAGAATAGTTGTGAAGAAGGTTCTACGTGCCGAAAACAAAATCTGAAGTAGTTCAGAACTAATTATAATATTTTTCCATTCAACAATTATGCCCTTTTAAAAAATGAAAAACAACCTGCGTAGACATGCAATGGCTGTGAGATACTGCCAATTCCTGAGAAACATTCTGTGATTCACCTCAAAAACACGAGCATGTTAAAGAGTGGCAGGTCAAGCTGCCCTAATTTTTTTAACTTTTATTTTTTAAAAATTAAACAACTCCAAACACATACTACACTTTAAAAGTAAGACACAATTTTCCTTGCTACAGCAAATTTGCCTCAGTTTACTAGATAAAATATCTATGTTTTCAGTGCTCAGGTTTTAGGATTTACCTCACTGATGATGCTGCCAGTAAGTCTTTGGACATTACTGGCATTTGAACAGTCTCACAAAAATCAAGTGCTTAAAATGCAAACAGACTCCCTGTGGAAAGTTTTATTTTCTTTTTTCAAACTGCATAAACAGGCTAGACACTCAAGTCCTGTTACTCAAAGCCAGGTTATGATTTTTGAAAAGTTTACTGTGTAACAAAATGCCTTTGAGAAAATCCTTGGATTTCAAAGCACAGCATCAGAGCACTTTATACTTCCTGTTACTCTGTCCCATGTTTTGTATAGTTTATGCTCATCAGCTGAAATTCTTCTCTATAGTTGCAACATCAATTTTGAAAATAGTTACAAATTTAGGACTAGGATTAAAGCCTAGGGAAGCTTTATTGGAGGCAATAATAGCTTTGATACCGATTTAATGGCTGCAACATTCCTACTATTAAAAATCCCAAAGCTATCAACACATTTAACAACTTGATATCTAATGTTAATAAGATAAAAAGAGACACTCACACCTTCAATTTTGAACAAAAGTTTTTGTAAGACTGAAGTGCTTCTTGCATGCTGAAGACTGACCAGACACGCATTGTAGGAGGACTGTACCCAAAAGGCTGCATTGTTCTACAAGCTCAGCATATGGGTACCAGTCAGAAAAACCCAATACCATACTGCCATTATTATACTGACATTTTAGTCACTCACATTGTAATGAAATCGTTCTCAGAAACAATATAAAGCACTCGGAAATTAACAAAGTAGCTGTCCAGTTTTAATAATAGTAAATAGGACAATTTTATCTCACCCTCATTAAGGAGTGAGATATCAAAAGACTATTCATTTTCTGCAGAATAAAAACATGCAGGTGAGCAGATATTACAGAGCACCTAATGCAGAGTAAATCCACACCCTTGACTACCTTGCTGTAACTTGTTCATGTAGTCATACCTTCTGCATTAGTTTAAGGTTTTCAACTAAATTAAAACTGCCGAAATATTAAAAAAGGGTTCCACATCACGTGCACCAGAAAAACAGCTGTATAGTTTAAAATGTTGCTGCCTCTAAACAGTCCATGCTGTCTCGCCTGGAAACAATCACCCAGGCAGCAGATGGTTGGAGCGGATGAGCTCCTCTGCTGTGGCACTCCAGTCCACTTTTAGTACCTCAAAGGCTGGGTCAGACACAGTGGAGAAGCACCCTCACATCACTGAGTGCATGGCACCCAGCATCGCCCCCAGTGCCACAGAGGGCTGGGCAGGGACACCCCTGCCTCGCAGGGGCACAGCGGAACTGAGCACAGACCACTTTCAGAATAGCCACACAGGTATTTTTCAGACCACTCAGAAGAGCCACAGAACAAGTTTAACACAGTTTAGTTAACCTATTTCAACACTTTATGCAGACTTTCTTGAGTGTCCCCATGTACACCACCTGTGAGAGTAAGGAGGAGAGATTAGCATCTAGTGTTTTTCCAACGAAGCAAAAAGAAAAGTCCTGAAGTGAGCAGAACTGTGGGAAATAGCACCTGAGTAAGCTACAATTTATAAAGGAATATAAAGGAATAGGAATATATATCCCTATAGAGAGGGGAAAAAATAAGAATCTAAACTTCACATTGCAGAAGGAAAAAAAATGACATAAACAAGAAAACAGCTTGATTTAACATTTTTTCAAACGTAACAAACCACTTGCAATATACACTCAGGCACTCTTATGGCACATAGAAAAGATTACTTTTAGGTCCCCTAAAAGGTTTACTGCTACTGCAAGCCCTTCCCGTCACACTACAGAAGCTGGCACCAAAGAAGAACAGCAGCTGCCCACCAGAGCAGGGAGACGTGCACAGTGAAACAAGCTTCTAGTAAATCCTGCATCCTAGAAAAGAGCAGCAGCCAGCTAGCAACACCATATACATTTGCTGACAGCAAAATTACTAAGAAGATACTGAAAATGTATTATATTATCCCGCTATAATCAGAATTTCAAGAACACAGCTTACCCAAAACCTAAATGGGTCTCCAAGTCTCTTGGGTTTAGCTATCAGGAATTCAAATTAATATTTACTTGATTAACAGTTTTAGGGCTGATACTGGGATTCACACTCTGAATGTCAAGAAGCAAACCAAACTTTAAACATCTTATTTCAGAAATTTTATTTCAGCTGAGCTGGCAAATAGCTAATCATACTCGCAGTTAAACAGTCACAAAAACAGTTTTCATAGCATTAGAAGTCAGTATCAGCTCATTAAAATGTAACCTACTGGAGTTTGCATTTATTTCATAATTCTAACATTCATCATCCACAACTGTTACATCAAAAGTAACTATATGAAAGGCAAATCAAAGTAAAAATGTAGAAGTGCATTTCATGGATTAAAGAAGAATGTAGAACAGAAGACACATTTGTGAAAAATCCTCTCTTTGGCAACAACTACAGTGTAAGACAAAATGACTTGAGTAGCTGAAATCCCCCATTCCAAGAGGATTTTCAGGAATGCAAAATATTGGCTATGGATTTTTTTTTCATTAGTTACATTTGAGAACACCAGCTACACAGAACATTACCATGCCAGATCTTGGGATTTGGGCCCAATATTTAAACTAGCAAAATAAGAGGGCATAAACTCCTAGTACAACCTGACTATTTTTTTGGTTAGGTAAAACACTTCAACCAAAAAAACCCAAAAAACATCCCCAACAAACCAGAATTGGTTAAATAGAAATAAACTTATAAAAAAACAACCTCAACCGATGTTTAAAGATTATTCTATCAGTAGGAGCCAAAACATCATAGATGGAGGGCTGGCTTGGGGGTGGGAGGAAAGGGTTGCAGGAAAATGTAAAATAATTCCAATATCAAGAACATTTTTCAGATGCCACCAGCTTACTTAAATAGAATAAAATAATTTCCACACAGTTTTCAACTACTTTACACAGTAGCCCAGAAAGGTTCCTGAACTGCTTGGAAGTGCTTCCAGAAGCCACTCAAAGGAAACCAGAAGGTGAATTGTGCTCTAACACCACTGAGGTGCCGAATGAAGTGGAATAGGGGTCTGTCAAAACACCTGTCATATATTCACATGGGGTTTAGCTTCCAGGGGCAGGAAAACAACTGAGAATAGCGGTTTAAAAAATCCTTTTAGTACTGAGGTTTGGTATTCAGAAAATTGTGTCTCTTTAACACTGACGACTTGCACTATATTACAAGCCTTTTTTGTCTTGAATTCTTTGCTGCTTTGCTGTTAAAACAGGTGACAGAATATTATAACTATTTTAGCAGTGGTCCAGATATCCTGAAGGAATTTGTCCTGTATTAATTAAAATGTCTAGAAATTTTAATTCCAAGACGGTTTTATGTGAAATTCAGAAAAAAGATTACCATAATCCTCCCTAAAGATGAATCTGAAGACCGAATGCCCAGTTTCTGAGAGGATCACTTCACACAGTCAGGTCACTTCACAGACTATGCAAAGTATTTCCTTTGTTTTCTTTAACTGACATAACTGTGGTATTTGATTTTAAGAGCTACCATAAGGCCAGTGATTTCTGAAACATTAGCCAGAAAGCAGAAAGCATGGAGGGTGGAGAAGACAGAGGCCCTGAGATAAGCCATCTGGGAAACACCAGCTGATCAGTCATTTTCTGCAGCAGAGCCAGTTCCTTTGACAAAGTTCACACATAGTTAAATGAGAAATAAACTAACATCCTTTGCTAGTCACTGCAGCTTCCTGGATCACTAATCAAAGATGCTTAATTTAAATGCAAGACAATCTGCAATGTTACTGCAACTGCTTAGAAGAGCAGCAATAACTACAGCATGTTTGCAAATGAAGAGAAATGCACATGGGAAAGCACGATGGCAAGCAGCATGGAGAAAAAAATGCCTTTTTTTCATTTTTTCTTGATTATATGTTGTTACATTAGTTGTATTCACTGATTTTAACATACTTAAACTTCATTAATTTCTATTACTATAAAACAACATGGTGCCAACCTCTGTAGCCTTATTCAGAAGAGGTAGTGAGTCCAAACAGAAATAATCCCATAGATGCAATTGTAGTCAATCCCATTATCCCAAGGGTACTTTCTCCAACAGAAAAAAAAAGGTAGTAACACTTACAAAAGAAAAACTTCTAAAAGCAGCTTCTAAACTTTGCATTTTTATTCAGAAGGCAAAACTCAGTTTGCTCACTCCAAATGGTCTGCTGCACCAGTAAGTGTAAATACATCACGTATTTACTAGAAACCTCCTTATGGCAGATGGTACCTAAACTGGGGCTACTAGAAAAGATGATGTTTTCAATCTGTTTATTCTGTACCAGGAAAAAAAAAAATCCAAATAAATTCTAGAATTATTTTAATACTTTCGCTTCCTTGTTGCCCTTTTTCCATCTCAGGAAAAGAGATAAGAAGTTCACAGGCCATATGTCATCTGTTGACTTTAGCAGCAAAACGCAGCCAAAAGAACATTAAATCAGCCCCTTTGTTTCTTCTGACTCATCTGAATTTATATCCAGCCAGGGTTTTATGAGCATAAGCTTGTTTCAGAACCTGAGGTAAAGCATTTCTCCTCAACTGTAATTATTTTTATTAGCAAAAATTAATCTACAAACATCTTAATACTCTTGCCACAAGCCAAAAGGTATGCATTAGTCAGCCATGGAAAAATTGCTGTTTCCATGTACACAGCAGAGGTAACAGTCTGCACATCTTCACATATCTTTTTAAATCATGTGAAGATTAGTTTTTATAACTGAAGGACAAAAGCAAAGTTCTGAGTAATGAGAAAAGCACCATTTTTAAGAGGTGCCCCCAATATATGCTTAATATTAAAAAAAAAGAATTTTAAAAAAGGTAAAAGCATATGCTGGTAAAACTCAGTTAGTCAATCAGCATGTAAAATTTCTGGTTCATTTATCTATCTAGAAGCATGTACCGATTCGTGTACAGGCACCTACATACTGCTCTTCCTCACCAGTAAATAAAAAAGGTTATCTTCTCTCTAACCAGATATAAAAGAGGAAAAATGTGTTGACCTTTCAGTTAGTAATTTCAAGTCACTTTCTAAAGTCATCAATGGAGTCTCATTTCTTGAAATATGTGGGTTTAGCTTGCATTTCCTTTCTTTTGGGAAATCTGCAAGCTGAGTATGATCATTCATATGGTTCTCTGACACAGTGGAAAGTGCCCTTCATCCCAAAGGGATCGCGCACATGGAAAATAATAAGTAATTAGGAGGCCTGAACCCATGCACAGCTCGGGAAGAACACGAGTCAGGAGTGCATGTCCATACGTATTCCTGCACCCTTCCCATGCACGCACACACACGATGACACAGAATGGTGGGGATTACAATTACAGTGGGTTTTAAAAGTTTAAAGAAACTGGTAGACAGGTTGACTCGGTATTTATTTACACGAGTCATGTGCATGCTCAAATGGGTGCAACAGGGCCAAGAAGCTTTTCAAGCCGGTACAAAATTACTGGCAGAAGGCAGGACACAACAGCTCTACATTCCTACACAGCAGCTGCCTGTCAAGAGGGGGATGCATGAACCTGTATCTAAATTTATTTTTGATATCAGCACACAAAAATCCCATTTTAGAGTTGCTAGTAAAAGGGGAGTTTCCCACACTCATCTATTTACATTTTATTTTTCAAACCCACAGTTTGCTTGCATAGCAAAATGCAAGTGGGAAATTTAAAAGCCACTTCAGTTCTGCTGCTTTTTAGGTAGCTTTTCTAATCATTTACTGGAAAATCTTGGGAGGGCAGAGGGGAGGAAGTGGGGGAAGTAGTTAAGTACTATAAACTAGTAATAACAAGCATTTATTTATCAAAGGCTTTGAAATGAAAGCATGAAAGCAGAAGCAAAAAGTGAGTATCCACATAATACAATTTTAAGTTTTCTGGTGCCTTCATACAACATGCAATTATTTTTATTTCTAGAAGAAGAGCATTAAATGACAAAAATAAGTTACCTACATAAGCCATACCATACTATACCAATTTCATAGCACATAAAGCAGTGAGCTACAAAATAGACCCATAAATAGGTAACAGATTAGGAAACAGAGGCAAAGACAAGTTAAGTGAGTTGTGTAATGTGGGAGCAAAGTCTTAGAGTAGAGTCCAGGTATAGGTCCATGGTAAGAGACTCCACATTTACCTACTGGCTAGAAAAGGATTACTATGAGGAAATGACCAAGGGTTTTCCCTAAGCTAAAAGTCAATCAGTCAACTAAAAACCTGAAAACTCTTAGAGCTTTATTGACGTTAATATAACTGAATTACTGAAAATTTACTAAAATGCTGCTATTCTATAGAAACATTGTGATGGGTCATCTAAAATACTTATTCAGAATAAAAAAAATACTTTCAAAAATCCCCAGAAGTTATCAGAGTTAAAGGATGAAAAACTAATTAGTTCAATCATTTCTGAATAGTCTGTGCTTTTGAGAGAGACAGAAGTTGCAGATTCCCACAGAAAATGATCTGCCTGACCCCTTCAGTTTGGGCTTTCCCTTTCTCCTTTACTTCCAAACGGCTGCAGTTTCCAGAAAACCCTGAGAGACAACAACTACTGCATTGTCCACTCCACACAGTTCCACAAGAGATGCAGAGCGGGAGCACTGGAGAAGGCAGCTTGCCCTGAGAGCAGTCATAGCCAGCCAGAGCTGGACACCGCACTGGCATCTCTTGGTTCTGCTCAAGATTTACCCTTGGAAAGATACTGGGCTTACTGTTACTACACCAGCTGGGTATCCAGGGGACTATGTTGAGAAGCCTGTATCCAAGAGCTTCCATGTCTGATCATCCTAAAGGCTGTGTGTATATATATATATATATACACACACACACATATATATATATTTGCTATACAGACAGAAATGCAGAGTCAAAATTATGTCAACCTTAATTGTCTGCTATGTCCTTCCACCAAAAATGCCCAAATTAGCTCTCAATTCTGAAGGTGGGAGAAGCGCATAGACCCTCCATAAGGAAACATAAACTGATTAGCTTAAGCACACAATGAAAATAGCTTCTCCCAACACATGACGTAGTGAAACAAACTACAGAACGTGGACGTTATTTTCTCCTTCAAGGGACAAGGGCATGGTAATAAAAAAGCTGGAGATGGGAAAACAGTAGCAAAGTCTTTACCACAGTTAGTTTCCTCCTCCCTTTGCTTAGTGAAATTAGAGTGAAAAGGTTCATTTGGAGAGAAAGGGTTACACTGAGAAAACCCCACATAGACGTGCCCAGATTAATGTTTATATAATAAAAACACTTAAGCATCTTGGCTCATTTTACAAAGTTACTTTATATGACCATCACAACAAGTAAGTTTTCTATTTCAGAATCCTTAGAACAACCATTTAACATAATCCTAGGGAGAAGGGTGGAGAGGGAGAAGAAATCTGCATTTCTCTGGCGAGTCTGATTTCCAACATTCATTTTTCAACCAGTAGTTTTAATAATATTAAGCAGTGTTCTAAAGAAATGCCCAAGGACATAAATGGAATCTTAAATTATTTTCTCAATATGGATTCTGTCCACTTCAAACATCCCATAGATAATACCTCCCTTCAGGAAAATACATTCTGTTACAAATAGAAATTGCTTTTATCAGGTTCTTAAGGATACGGTCTCTACCTGCTTTTGACCTTAAGCAACTAATCTACAGAGGGATTATCAGCACAAGGAAGTGCCCAAATCCTTTCAGTTGCTAACATGAACAGACATTGTAAACACTATATGGAAGATCTCAATTTTCTGACATCCTAGCAAAGTAAGACCTTTGCTGAACATTCCTGTATAATCTAAATACTTCACTTCTAGGGGAGGAGAGGACAAAGATCTCAGAACACTCTGAAATACTGTACTTCAAGTGCTGCATCTTCTAACTTGCTCTTAACTCGAGGTATGGAGCACTGGTTAGATCTCATTTAAGCAGACAGCCCACAGTGTATATAGAGAATTTTAAAAAGCCAAAAGCTTAGTACTCAGTTTTTTTCTGCAAGATGTGTCTCTATTAACCTCTTGTTCATAATGAAATGCTCCAGCAGCTAGCAGAGCCAGCAAATGCTCCCTCTTCTTGTGCACGGCTTTCAGGAATGCTGCTGTGTTGAAAAGGCAAAATTATCATTGCCCAATGACATGCAATTCAACAGCAAAATCCCACTCGAAATGGGCTGACAGGAGAACAAATGCATGGATTTTCACAAACTTAGGTCAACTCCAAGGTGTAAAAACTGACACAATACTATTCAAAGAAATCAGTAATCCAGTGCTCCTGTCCCATAGTCTATACTTGTTTGAACCTTGCCATAAAGGCTGAATGTTTTTTAACTGAGAGAAATTAACAGCTTAGCTAAAAAAATATACCTAAAGAGTCATTTAGCACCTTTCAGCTACCCTCAGGATACAAAAGCCAGACACAAAATAACCCAACTACTATAAAAAATTGAAAGATACACTACACTAAATTAGTTTCCAATTTCTAGAAGCATGAATGCAAGTCTATTTGGTGTTTGTCTCAGTTTGAGCACTTTCCTAAAGCTGGACTTGTGTTGGCAGTCTTAAGCTGCTGTGCTTTAAGTCTTGCATCACAAAGTTATCCTGATTTAATCTTTTAAAAACACCTGCACTCCTTTCTGAATCAAAATAGTGCATTTTAACAATAAAATAACCAGGTGATGCTAGAACGGCCTGTTGAGCTTTGTGCCATCACCTCCAGCCTCAGGCTGCCTCTGCACCAGCTGCTGCACATGCAGCTCAGCTCCCAGTGAGGTACCTCCAGGAGACAACCCTGCAGAAAACAAGCTCTGCAGGTGAAAAGCGGACACCTTCTGTGGCTTTACCTCCCTGAATGAGCTCACCATGAGTCAGGTGAGTGTCCCCTGCCAGGCCATTAACATGGGTGTCAATGCCTGGCAGCGGTGAAGAGGGGACTGAGACTGTCTCCTTGTGGTAACACCCATCCATTAGCTCAGCCCAAGGAAAGGACATGGAATTCAAGTAGGCAAGTTCACATTGTTCACCACTTTTATTACCCTGTCATGCATTTGCTGGCTACTGCTGATCCTAAAAATTATTCAATTAAAAATACCTTAGTTATTTCAAGGTTTTTAAGTAACAAATTTGGTATTCCAGCTTCTTTAAAATCCTCTTCAGTAAATTAAGATTTAAACAATGTTCTTCAAATACCTCTAAGCAAATACCTAACCTCACAGGTTTCTGTTTTTTCACAACAACATTTGTTAAATAAATTGCGGAGATCATTCCCATGGCTCAGGAGAATTTGACTAATATTAGGATAAATATTCTTGGAGAGTCTAATTTTATTTTTTTTAAGCAATGAAATAAGTATAACATGACTTTTATGGATGTCACCATCTTTGGTCTACATCCAAATACAGGTTAAAAATAGTAAGAACGGAGTTATATTAAACCAAGAAAGTACAAGGTGTTTTGATGCAAAATTTTGTTTACATAAAACAGAAAAATACTTATCCAGCAGATGTAAATTAAAACAGCTAAGAGAAAAACACCAGAAAAACTACTCCCCATCTTAAGAAGACACTGAGGAGCTGGTATTAATGTATTATGCAAGAAACTGATTCCAGTGAAATTGTGACTGAGGTATCATTCTTAGTAGCAAAAAGTCACAAGTATGAGCATACGAATAAAAATTACAGATAAATAAAAATTTTTGGTTAATCGAGGATTTAAATTGGTTACTAAATTATTATATTAACCTCTAATTTCAAGTGCAGACACAAGGAAACATCCAGAATAACATCAGCTTTTTTCTTACCATGCTCAAGATATAACTACTTGACATACCTGAATTATTCAGAAACCCAGAAAAATTTTTTAAAAGGCGAAGGATTCTGATTACACTTCTAAATCACTAGTGTATCAAAGCAGTTTTTGAAATGGTTTCCTTCGTCTTACTGAGGCATCCCAGAATCCATTAGTTTACATTTACTTGCAGACCAAGAACACACCAAGACTTCACAAATTTTTGTTCTTCTCGTCCCTCAATTATGCCAACATATCATTCCAGCACTATCATTCCTGAACCACAAAATATAGTCATCTTTTTCACAACAGCAACCATCATCTCCCAAAATTCCAAAAGAAAAGACAAAGACATTAGACATCATCTTTGCTGCAATTCATCAGCAACAGATAAGAACTGTAAAGTAGAGCACTAGTCACGCAAAACACCTGGTGCTGCAGGCTGAAAATAACAACACCAGCAAGAAAATTCTCAAGGGTATTCGTTGTTATTATCTTAGATACCATCTCGTATTTCCTATCAAAATATCGAGTTCATATATGGCATTTAAGTGTATATATAATTAACAGTTCCATGAACAGATATGTCTGCCTTAAACAGAGCTGGATATAGACTTTTCAGGTGTTCCTTCTCAGGCTGTATCTAATTATATCTGAGCACTCTGCCAAAGCAGCAGCTGACTCTAGAAAAGTAGTAATTGTATCGTGAAAATCAGAGTTGTACATGCTTCCTGTTTTTGGTCATTGCTACTATTCCAAAGGCAAACCACACCCCACACCCCTCCCCAAATATACTAACATCTGGAATTTAACAGAAAAACTGACAATAAACAACCAAGGACCAAAGTAAAAAAATTATCCATAACAAAAATTGAAACCCGTTCTGACCACTGCTGTTAGGTATTACAACAAACACTAAATAAAATTTAGTTCAGAAGGTGTTCGTGACTCGTATTCCAGGCCTGCCTTACTTTATACTTATCTATTAAAAAAAACTTGCTCTACATCCAAAAATTAATCAAAGTCCCTACTTCCTATTAAGAACTCAAGAACAATCTATGTCTCACAAAACTTAATTAGTGACTGTAAGTTTCTGGACATGCAGCCCTATTTTGACGTACTGAGGCAACTATGAAAAATAACCAAATAAAAGCAGTGACTTTATATGCAGGTTACACTACCATACCTAGGAGTGTTGTTTGCATGTTCACTGTAACATTGTTTGTCTCATAACAAACATTCTAGTTACAATGCAAGTGGCAGCACACCCATAGTAGTATTCTTTTCATAAACCACGGTAGCACTTCACTTAAGTATGAGGAGCGATGGAAAACTTTAAGGGGAAAAGGGGAATTAAGACAAGGCAACGGGCTGCCCTGTAATCTGCAATCAGCTTCAAGAGCTACTTCAGGTCATGAGAAATTTCAAGATGATAACTCTTTTATAGTTCTCTTCCCACGGTCAGAAAAATACCACATGGAAAAGAAATACTCCACGAAAAAACTACTCTTTCACTAGCTTTTATGGTAACTTGCACGTAAGCCAAACAATGTAAAAGGGTATCAATCACTTTCCTATTTAGATGCCTTTTCAAAGTCATGCGAAAAGTCATAAGAATGTTCAACCAACATATATCAGCTGTCCCACGTACTGTTTTCGGATATTGGTATCTGCAATCCCTTTACCGGATCTGGCATCATTGTCTGAGCTCAGATGACTCAGATAAAAACAATGTGAAAGCATAGTTTGTTTTCATGTTTAAAGTCGCAACTGGTCTCCCGCAACAATAACAGGAAGAGCTGTAGGGATCGATACGCAAGATTACTAACGGGCTTTTCTTGTCCTACCCAACAACATGCACGTGGAACCTTCTGAACCAGGTATCGCATGCCACACTCACCAGATCTCTGTGAAGCACCCAGTTTGCATGGAGGTAATGGATTCCATCGAGGATCTGGTAGAGTAGGGATTTAACCATAGATCTTGGCAACTGCATGGGCTTTTTATTTGCTTTTGAGGCACGGTGGAACTTGATAATATGCTAGAAATAAAACAAGTAGAAACATGAAGAAAGTTAGGTGGTAGATAGGTGAGAAGGTTGGGTGTTTTGGGGTATTTTAACTACTAACACTAAATAATGGAATGAAATACAAAGTTTGTTGAACTTTGCAATTGAAGTAATAGTGATGCACTCACAATTCTCTTAAATAGTTTTTATTCTCTGAGTTGCTTCAAAGAACAGCTGTCAAGTTTTTGTGAACATGTCTACTGGCTACTTACCTCCAGTAAAAGGTCTTAAACATTCTCCTTCCTCCCTCCTCCCCATATGGCATCCTCTTACCCTCGGCAGCTAGAGCAGAACCTTTCAAACCAGGAGTATCTACCAGTAGGAGGACTACACTCTATGCTTTCACACTTCCCCTCCTCCTCTTCCAAAACACCCAGGATTGCATACTTGGAACTACTATTCCCCCCTAAATCAGAATCCCAGTAGATAGAGATTAAATAAATGTTTTAATAAATATTTGAATGGGGGGGGAAGGTATAACTCCAAAAACCCCACACCACAACATTTGGGTGAGATCATGCTCACACATCCAAAAATGGTTATCTTCTCACTTCCAAGTTTTGGCTGCATACTTCATTGATGATGACAAGCTGGTGGTTCTTGGATTACAATAGTCAGTCTGCCCACTAGAGGACAAACACCACTTGAAAACATAGAATGCAGGAAAGGACCCCAGTATTAGTTGATGAAAAAAAATCATCGAAAGATTGCTGAGAGATCATGAAATAGCCATAAAGTAATTAATTCTAAGATCAATGTGGAGATGATGGGTTAGGTTTGGTTTTGCTACACTGTACAAGAAATAAACTGGAGTGAGGCCATTCTACCTTTTCAATCCTCAGATAAGGTGGGCACGAACCCAATCTTAATATATGGTCATTCAGCAAACAACTAAATATGTTCATTCAGATGGAAAAAAAATATCTCCTTTTTGAAGGCAATTCAATGAAGCACCTCAAAAAACAAAACAGTTTTCAATTATGTTTCTTTTGAAAGGTGGCAATAACAAAGGCAGTTTGCATTTTTACTGAAAACGATACAAAATGCTAGAATAGGACTATTAATTACCCAATTCTTTAAATAGGATTTGTCTAGTTCAAGATCTTCTCCCTTCCCAGGTTAAAGAGGTAGCCAACGGCTGTGCTTTAATTAGACCACTGCTCCCTCTTCCACCATCCCCACTCCCCACCCAGTTTGTCACTACTGCTCCCAATGAAAATGGTAATGAGTTAATGTTTACTCACGGTAAACACTACCTCTGGCTGTCACCAGTACTTTAGCCATTGTCAAACGGTACTTAGCAAAAGTGTAAACAATATTGTTTAAAGAGAAATAAGAAAAGCAGAAAACCACAAATAAATCAAAAGCAGTAAAGCCTGCTTACTCCCTATCAGCAATATTCCCATACAGTCTTCCACTACTAAATGTACAATATTTATGGCTGTGTATTTAAAAACAGTAGAAATTTACAGGATTGTCAGTTTTTAATATACACATGAGGATCAGTAAACAAGACAAGCTCTTAGTACCTGATCCTTTAGTTGTGCAATTACTCTGGAAACTGTAATGAAATGCTTTAAGGAATTATTTCCTTAGAAAATTTTTTGTTGCGATGTCACAAGAAGATTCCGTCTCATAATTTCAACTAGGAGTCCCTAGTACCACACAATGCTCACCAGATAGTGACCCTCATGAGCAATTACAATATAATTTATAAAGCAGTAATGATACCATAAACTCACAAATTAATATATTTATTAACACAAGAGATGAAAAAATACAGAGCAACCAACAGGCAAAGGCCATACACAGAGACCCATAAATCCAGTCCTGCCCTTTTTCAAGGTGCACGTTATCACTAGAAGGGATTTCTACACCTATTTAAAAACTGACTACTATCCACACAAAACATTAGTCCTTAGGCATGGAGAAAATGAAACTGAAAAAGAGTCTCATGAGACAGAAAGGGATACAATTAACCACAGATCTGTTGAGGAGGAACAACACATGTGGCTGTGCCTCTGGCCCTGCCTCAGCTGCTCTGGTACCTCTGGAGGTTGGGACTGCGATAGCATCAGGTTGATGCCATCGGATTTCTGTCCCTGCCCTCCCACGTGGCTCCCAGTTAGAAAGGCTAAGGAAACAAGATTCTTTCTTGAAAGCGTTATTGAATTGCAGAAGCGAATTAAAACAGATAGTTTTGCTCGAAGCAAGCAATATCACCACTAGATAAAATCCAATTTCCTGCAAAAGCAAATAAAACCTGTTGTTGCCAGCTTGCTCTATGGAAGTTTATATCCAAAAGACTACAAACATCACAGTTTAGAGAACTGAACAAAAGCTAAAAATATATTGCAGGGCCAAGTAGTATAGGCAACTGAAAAGCTGGATTTGGCCCATGACATTGGAATGAATCCACAGTGTTTGTGACCGAGTCCTACAGTGAAAAGTTTTCTAAAAAAGAGTAGTTCATCCAATTTCATATGAAGAAAGACCAACACACCTAACAAACACTAAACAGCAATTTTAATGGCAGTGTCCATATAAGATATAGAAGAGCAAACAGGTGCTGTTGCTGAACATTATCTCTTCCATTGGAGGCAACAAGCCTAAACTCTCTTATTTCTTTATACTTTCAGAAATACATCTATATGCCCTACCACTGTTGTGAGAAATCATACCTCAAATTAAATGAGCTAAAAAATAGATAGATAAGAGCATCAAAAGAGAAAACAACGGGACAAAAGTTTTGGTGACCAGCAGATCAGGTGTACAATAAGCTTCAAAGCAAAGGATGCCACAGCAGTACAACAACGGTAAAGGAACTTTTTAACTTGAACAATTATGCTGACTTCAGCTATGGCAGGCAAATGTGCTCCTTCCAGGTCAAAACACTTAATATTTAAGAGTCTAAATCCAAGACCTCAGGTGCAGAAATGGGTACAGGTACCAACATAAACTAGGATGTTCTTGATACATAAGTGCACTATGCAAGTGGAGGAGGCACCCTTTACTAGCTTCAGTGCCTGGAGAGTCCCAAAGTGCAGCTTCAAGTACAGCACATAACAGCCAGAATCTCAGACCTAATAAAGGTATGGAATAATTTACAGGAATTACAGGAATTGTAGCCTGCATTTCCCAGATAACTGACCTAACCACTAGGCTTCAAAACTTGACTTCTCTCACTCAATAAATTTTTTTGCTGAATAGCAAGGAATCAAGACTGTCCTGTGAGCTGAGGGTATAAATCTGAACCGTGACAGGTATGAAGCACATTCTGCCTCTCTCTCTAGGAAGCATGAGGTGAACTTGGACACTGCAGCTTCTAACCTTTAGGTATACTCAAGTTCTTTGCTGAATCTCACCACTAATGGATAACTGTTAAGAACAAAACATGGGGACTTCCACAACCCAGGCAAGTCAGAGGCATGTCTGTAACAAGACAATAAGCAAAGGGTCAAAAAGCTTCAGCACTCCCTACGTCCTTTTTCACTGCAACTCCCTAAAGATAACTGACATATACTGGTACATCACCTGGCCAAAAAAGCTGGAAAACACCTAAACTCATTCAGCAAAATTAACGAGGGATGCCTTAATTGCCAATCCACACTATACCAGTCATGTGCTACAGAACAGAAACCCATCCACAATGTTATGCAGACATAAATTCATTTTAATTAGTTCATTAGAACACTGCGAATGCAAGCTCTCTTCTGATATATCTAAAATCCTTCAAAATGAAAGAACACATGTCATAAGAGGCGAATGAAACTCCAAGCAATATTGAAACCTATTCAGCGAAAGTAGCCAAGTCATTTTCCCTTTCTGTGCATCTGTATTTCTGATTCCTAAATCTTAAAAACATGCTGCCACTGACTGGATCCCAAAAATGGTGTGAGACAATTAGGTATTCACTATTAAATATAAACATAATGTAAAAATTTTTCTATTGCTTGTATATATTTTTTTTTAATTTAAACAAGACAGCAACTTTGTAGAAATGATTTTAACTCTTTATTCTAAATTAAATTAATACTTCACTGACCAACAATAAAGTACATATTCATTAGCAGTCTATAAAAGCAAGGAAGCTATAAATTGCAATCCCTGTGACTATTGGTTTTACTTACTAACTGCTTATTCCCAATTTTCAACTTCAAAAAATGTAATAAAATTGCAAGGAAAACTGGATGAACCACGTTATTTCAATAAGACCATTTTAGCTCTTGCAAAGGCAAGACCATATAAACGATAAAATATGAAGAGGAGAAACAGAACTAGACATTTGGAAATAAATTGATGAAACAATACTCAATCTAGGAGTTTGCCTGCCTTCTTCTATGTTACCTAGTGCATTAAAATTGGTTTGAAAGTCGGCTGGTGAAGAACTATGTGCATTTTCTAAGTTCTCCACCATAAACAAAGCAAACAGCATGCATAACAACACAGAGCAAATTCAAATCCCTAGGATTTACCCAGCAGTTAAATGAGCATTCAATAAGATCCTAATTTTAGTCTGCTTCCAAGTCTGTGCTTGTGTCATCCCATTCCCAATTCCAAGAACTGCTGTTCAGTGTAACAGAGGTTAAAACAAACAAACAAGTTAGATCTAGAAACTTTTCACAGAAGTAGAAAGTGAGCTAATGGAGGGATTTTATGCATGTCTGACTAAATGAAGTTACAGTGTGAGCTCCCACCTCAATACACATGAGATAATCCATAGACACAAGCCTCTAGAAAACCTGACTGCTTGAGTTCTGCTTAAGGCAATGCTTGTTGAAAATTACATGCATCTCCATCAAACAGGTGCAATCATGCCAACACAGATGCCTCTCTCAGCTGAAGCAAACTGCTTGCGCTCCCACACTTCAGCAAAAACCCTGCATTCTATCCAATCCCTAATCCAGCCTTTGAGAATAGAACAGAATTATGTCAATGTGCCAATAAAAAGTAAAGTTACATTTTAATATTGAAGAGAGAGAAGCTTGGATACATGTTAAATCTGTACCAAGGTCAAGAGGAAAGTTCCTATTATATGGCTTCCAGTCTCATTTTAAACACGAAATTACTTCAAATTACTACATTTACTTTAAATGTAAAGCATTTTTAAAAGATATGGAAAAACAAATCAAAATCTTAGGGTGGTATAAAAACTAACCATGCATTGTTTCCATGATTTTCAAAAAGAGAAAGCAAAGATCCAATGAACCCAAGAAACATTTGTTTGCCGTTCCAAAAATAAATCATAGTTTCATATGCCTACATTTATGACTCATTTCAGACACCAGAGTTTTAGAAACTAAGAAAATTTTGTCAATTTACTTATCACAAGTAAAATAAAATAAAATCAAAACAGAAGTGGGTAGAAGTACCTCTAGAGCGACAACTTTTGTTTCCAATTTTAGAAACATTACAGCAATGAACATAAACTGTCCTTCAAAAGGGGAGGGGGAAAATGCATGCTTGTTCCCTCTAAATGATGTCAGTGCATGGCCATCATCAAGTATCTTTAAAATGTCAGTAACCAAACTGCCTAATGAAAGACCCTATTCCAAGTGACAAGAGGTGAAACTCTTTAGTAACAGGGAAAAGAAATTTAATACACCAACTTTTGCTAAAGCCAGCTTGCTTTAAATGTCTAAGCTCTGAAACACAGAGCAGGCATAAACAGATCCTGTATAATTTTCCTAGGTTTTGCCAGGGTCTTTCTAGGTCTATAATACCTTTCAGTCCTAAATATGTTAAAGTAACTCTATACCATGTTAATAAAAACCATCAGAATTCAGTTACCCTTTCAGTATACAAATAAGTGAAACACAAAGTACTCACACCACTTTGTTCACATTAGTTTTTCACACATTTTATGCTTTTTAGGCATTTTTACGCCTTTGTTTCGAGGCCTGCTCCTACCTGTTGTTTCCTCCAATTCTCACACTTTGTGGTACAGAAAATGTATCCACATAAACCGCCCTCAAATTCATACAAGTCCAACAAAAAAGCAAGTGTATGTTCTGAGAATAAGACAAACAGCTACGGGCAAGGAATGCCACTGCCCTCTGCAAGAAATTCAACCATCACTCTGATGGTAAAAAACCCCATCCATTTCACTTGGAAGGAATCAATCATGCCATAAAGACCTACACCAGCCCATTCCCTTCTGTCTGGACAAATCTTACATTCTTCTTCCAGCCAGCAGACTCCTATTTGGTAAATACGCATACAAGAGAGAAGACTGCATGAAGAATCCCCTAGCAGAATCACCTGAATTACAACGGAAGTGTAGCCATGACTTTAGAAAATCAAAAGATAAAAAAATAAAACTGCTACACTGAGACAAGTATTTTTATGTATATAAAGAAATTTGTCATCAACTAGCATCTGAATTATCTTCATGATTAAGAGCTAAACTGAAGCCTGTGGAAGAAAGAATTATAACTGATTATACCATATTTAAGGAATACGCTAAAACTCAGAGCTGTTAGAAAATATTCACGTGATTATACAAATGTGGAGGTTTATTGCAGGTATCAGTATGCAACACTCTCCCAGTTTCATTTATTATAAAAGATCATTCAAAACATTGTTAGCTAAAATTAAGTATATTTATTTGTAGACTGAAAGAGTCAACTAGTGTTATGAAATTCCCATGTTGGAAGAATATTTTCTCCTTTCCATTATTTGATGATTATTTTTAGGTACACTAATAATAACTATGCTAATAATCTCTACCCTACGTTTTTTAAAAGCTGAATATATACATAACAAGTGTTTCCCATAAAACAAAGCCAGTCTGCCCACATATTTTTATTATTATCAACAATAATTCCAAGATGAATTTTACTCCACGTTTCTCAGTAGTATTTGCTGCTAAGCATTTAGTTGTTAGAGATCAATGGAATCTAATAGTAAGAGAAACATTCAACCAAACCTAAAAAAAACCACAGATCTTAACTGGTCTTGGATAGTGAATGTACCATCACATTCAGCATTATCAAATCATAGTTAATTATTTATGTACTTACTTATTAAGAACCAGCAATGTTTTTCATTGCTATAAAACACACTTAACACATTTTACTATGATAAAAATGTCACCCTTTTTCAGAAAGAGGTCAAACCGATTCAGAAGCTTCTTATTTAAGTTACAACATATATTTCCAGAAAAGAGGATCTTAAAGATCTGACAATAAACGAGCCTGTGAATTAACTCCGTACAACTAGGAAAGGTAGATAACCTATAAATACTAAAAGTTAAAAAAAAAAAAAAGGTATAACAAAAATGTTGCTTAGAATCAAAAATCCTGCTTAAAGTATAGAGACTATGAACTTGAAGTCACCAAATGTGTGCTTTTCTGTGGTACTAAAAATGTATGCTTTAGAAAATACTTTCAATATTAAAAATCTGCTCTAAAAGGGAACAAAAGAAAAGTTCTAAATATTATAACCTCTACAGTGGCTAAAAGTAACTAGACTTACAACAAGCAATTCACCTCCAGGACAGATCTCATTTGTATCAAACTTTTCTTAAAGTCCATTTTAGGAATCATCATGCATTTAAAGCATTTGATATAAATTTGAATAATGTCTTTAAATGCACTAGCTTTACACAGGAAGTTCTGGACAGCAGTATACTGTCAAAAGTATAAGACTGGGGTGAAATAAGAACATCCATGAGAGTTTAATAGAAAAAGAAGTTATTCCTTTGCTGATAAAACAGCAAAAACTCAGGCATTTAAAACAAACTTTTTATTTTTAAAGGTCAAAAATTAACATCCTACACACTGAGAATTTTACCAGTTCTCTTTGACAGAGACAAATAGCCAAGAAAATTCATAATGACACTGTGTATTACACTAAGAATTTTGTTAATCAAAGGAAACTAGTTATAAATCAATTTCGCAAAAGAATTCCTAAATTCTTAGATATTCTCTATGGTAATCTCATGCCTTTGCACTGTTTTATATAATGTAACTCGAGAGATAAGGAAAGAACATATCTTTGATAGGCTTAGTTACTAAAATCAATGACTATGTTTGTAGTCAGGGAGAGCATAATCACTGTTCACCAATACCTGCCTAAAGTAGTTCAGGTTAGCATAGCTTCTACATTCCTTGGTAATGGTATCAGCAGAAGTTACAGAAAATTATTAAGTATGCACTATCTAAACATAAAATTTTAGATCTGAGCAGTTTCATTCTTGGGAATTAAATGAGAGAGAAAAAAAAAAAAGGTTCTTGCTCACCATGGAAGAACTTTTTAATAAGTTTAATTAGCACCAACCCTTTAGAACAGGACTTTTTTCTCAGTATTAGAAAATTAACAGAATAAGATAGCATCTAATATAGTTTATTCATCTCTTGCCAAATGTTCCCAGTACAGAAGCTGAAAAATATAATGATTTTAATTAATCTAATGATTGAATGTGATGAGCATTTATTCTTCTCATTGAAGCCAGTAGGAGTTACTAAAGCTGGGCAGCTTTGAACAGAAGGACAGTTTCCATACCTACTGATTTTGGTAAGTAACTCTAAGCTACCTACATTTGAAAACATCAGTCTCTGGAAATCTACATCTCTCCAGTGACAGCACACCTTCACTTCCAAAACTTCAAGCCTTATAAACTGATGTATCCATGATGAATAGATTTATTTGTCTTTATGTAGTGCTGGGGAAGCACATGGTGCTAAGCAATAAAAAAAAAATGCTAAACCCCTACTACAATTTCTACCCCAAAGAGTTGAAAGGGTACAAGCTGTAAAGCACAGGAAATGCAAAACACAACACAACACAGACAGAATGACAAGTGGTTGATATTACTGAAATGCGTTACAAAAGTGGATTGTCAGGAGTTTTTTGAAGGAGGATAGTGAAGGATCTTTACGTACGTTAATTGGGAGGCTGTTCCATGTGTAGGAGGCAGCGTGGAAAAAGACACAAAGTTGGGAGTGAGCAAAACAGACAAAAGGGGAATTAAGAGCGATGCTTGGGAAGTGCTGACGGTAAAGGAAATGAGGACCAAGGTTAAGCCAGAACCAAGAGTGCCTTGAACATGGCCAACTTTATGCAAGGGAGGAAAAAATTCCTGGCAAAGGCTTAAGAAGCGAGGAAACATGGGCAATTATACAGGAAAGGAGAAATGATTTGTGTAGCATGTCCCATAGAAAAAAAAACCAAAAGAGAGAGTTAGGAAGTGGGAGACCAGTTCATATCAAGTACCTCATTGTAACAAACATTTCAGTCTTAAATAATAGAAAATAATTAACTTCACTGAGATTATATCCAATACCCAGCCATATGGGAGGAGTAGCAAGAACATCAAACTGCAGTGATTCTTCTTCTAAAGCTGTTAAATCATGTGAAAAATCACTATGTAGTGTAAAAACCACACGCCCAAAGCAAAATCGAATGGAAAAGGTTAGGAAAAAAGGTGTTTAAAACACATGGCAATAAATGTAGCAGTAAAATGTGTTTGTTGTGACTGTTACATAAAATGAATAAACTCATTTAATGCACAAATAAATTCTGTCATACAAAGCTGATGCATTTCTCTTCATCATCACTGCCACCAGTTATGTGAAATACACAAACTCTCAGTGTCCACTGAAGTTTGATGAAGAAAACTTTCAAAATACAAACCTGATAGCCTTTAAGAGAAATAAAATTAAATATCTTTCAAGCTTTTGAAGGGGAACAAATTACTATGATTTTACTTGTTCTGAGCCAGAAGTGTCTTTTTGCATGGTCTAAGTTTACTTGCCGTCCAATTAAAATTTTGTGTCATTTACAAGCTCAAGAGCCAAGTATGAAGAAATTGAGCAATTTGTCACTAACATTTGTAATAGCAACATCTATATGACTGAAGCCTTCAAAAGTAATACTGGAATTTATCCTACCACTTCCTCTCCTTGCCAGTATTTTCAAGGGAATCATAAACATATTGATTACACTTTGTAAGTGTTCGGTATCTTTCAGGTTTAAACACAAATCCAGGTCCAGGCAACTCACATCTTATCAACAGATGTGGAGCTTGAATATTTGCATCTGAGTTCAAGTCACAATGTCACTGATGTCCACCTCTACAACAGACTAAACCAAATCACATCATATTTTGCTGGAAACTTAAAAACAGACATCTAACTCTCTACTACTCTTCTGCATAGTGACAGTCCATCAGCAGGCCCAATTAGCTTACTTATTTGTTATTTTATTTCCACTCATACTGTCACAAATTCTCTGTTTAGGATATAGATGATTGAATGTTAGTCACTTGCATCTCAGTGAGAGGACTCTCCTTTTTCTCTTTTGTGTGCATGTGCAAAATGTCAGGAAAGAAGTATTAAATACCTTTCCAAACACAGTTTTAGAAGATCTCAATTTAGGAATGCTTTCTTTAACTCCAATTAAAGTTTGCAGGAATATCCTTTTCATTTCAAAACACAATCTGACTTAAAAAAAGAAATTCTACATAGTCTTTGGCAGGCTTTAAAGTGTAAAAGTAACAGAATGTCAGTTAGACCCTTAATTACAGAGCAAGAAGTTAACGCATCTCTGCCTATATGAAGGTACAGCACACTCACATCAGTTTGAACAAGCTCTTATTGTACTACCTCAAACACTCAGGGAAATCTGTACTTACCCACAAATCATGCTCTGCATAATCAAACAGCAGCCAAACCTTTCTGTCACTGTGAGAAAGGAAAACCTTCTGCAATGCAATCACGTTTGGGTGCTTCAACTCTCGTAAAAGCTGTAGAGAAACAGAGAAGCTCTTGTTACTTCTGTGCTTGTTAAGAAAAGCAAACACAGTGACAAAACCACCGAACAGGTCAAATAGCAAACAAGTAATCCTACAACAGACCCTAGAAGGAAAGATGCAACTGATTCAGCACATTATCTTCCAGACATCAAAATCAGGATATACCCAGCCTCCATGGCTTGGGTTGCTGTAGGGCCAGCACAGCTGCCCATCACTACCTACTTTTCTCTGTCCATCCCACCTATTCATCGTGCTTGCCATCAGTATCTTTCTCAAAAGATGTTATCACACACAAATACAACCGTTTTCTTATCAAAGGTGAACATCAGGATTTGAGGATGCCAGAATGAAGCTTGTGCAGCTGGTCTAGTTCTTTGTCTGGACAACACAGTTCTTGATCACCACATAATTATTTTATTACCAATAATTTTCTTTTGCTTTGGATCCCTACCTCACTTGCCTCAAAGTTCATAGGCTGTTGTTCTCAGAACATCAGGGTGTTTTCAAATAAAAGTTTACCAAAATGGGTTTCCTACTGGTTGTTTCAACTACTATTCTGTAATCCAGAAAAAATCCCAAGTTTATTTATTGCTTGCCAGAAAGAAAACTAGGTCTCATCACTAATTAGACAGCATATTAAAGCAGGCACTGCTGCTGAAGTCATCCTTCTGCCAGATTAAATTAGTCTCAGGAGGAGCTGGGAAGTGGTACTCCCAAAAACATAATTTCCATGGAATCACTTTTTTTTTCACCCTCTCCACACTGTAGTCAGAAGAATGATTGATCATTTCTGTCTAATCTGGAAATTGCTTGCATCTGCAGCACTAGTATATACATTGCCAAGAATCAATTTATAATGGCAAAATTGTAAATGGAGTAGGTTCCAAGGCATATTTGGGAGAAATATATCTTCCCTTTTTTCACCCTACAGAGAAAGACTCAAGATGTTTATTTTAGGGGAAATTAAGAAAAAGACTGATTTTAAATTATATTATCTTTTGACTATACAGCTATGTCAAGACAAGAAATCCAAAGAATATCATAGCTGCTTAAATGTATTCCAGCTTTCCAGTAAAATGAAATAATTTAAATGCTTCTTTTACCATGCAGGAACTGTTTTCTCTATTTTTCTTTCTTTCCCTAACCCTGAGCCTCCTTTTCTCCAGGCCAGACAACCCCAGCAGCTCCTTGTGAGACTTGTTCTTCATTACATTCTGGCTGTCAAGGATGGGTGCCACAGCATCCAGTGCTTCAGCAGCACAAGACAGACCAAGGAAATGTTGGCTCTAGGAGTCCAACACACCACATCAAGAACACCAACTCCCTTCTAGCTATGCTGGACTTGCAGTGGTGCTCCACACCAACTAGAGGAGGTCAAACATGATAATGTAAGGTACAAGGGATAAGCGTGAGCCACAAATACAAACTGTTGGTCAGATTTATGTTTAAAAGTCATCTCATCTAGAAACAGACTACAGCAGAAGAGAGGGTGACCACAGGGACTGAAGAGACGTAACTCATAGGTACATAAAGAGTGGAGATAAGGGAAGTCATTCTAAAAGCACTGGAAAGATGTGATCAGAAAGGAATATAGGGCAGAACCAAATACACAGCTGTGGAAATCAAAAGACAGCAAATTTGTGACCAGTGTTTCGGAGACAAGTATTGATCTAATGCTGAGCTAAAAAGAAATGAAGGACTTCGGAAACTGTATTTTCATTAAAGCAGACAGGTGGAAGCCAACAATGTAAAAATTATGGGAACACAGCAAAGCTACTTGCATCACAATTGCATCTACCACCTACCCTAACAACTTTTATGTTTGACTGGAATTTTGTCAATGTTTACCTCCTACACATGCCACATATATCTAACAGACACATGATGCACCTTCTTGTGATATGATTGTTATGCCCATGCATCACCATAAACACCTTTCACTAATCTGCATTTTAGCCCTACCTAGAACCACATGGACAACTTCAGGGATGCAGTAAATCATTGTCTACAGTATTCCTGCAGCAGATTGCTGTATAAACTCTAAACAAACAGAACAGATAGATGAAACATAATAGCAATATTATTTTCTTAGGTCTTCTGCAGAAGTAAATCAGTTTGAAGACTTGGTTGATTTAAGCCTGAATTTAGAAGGAAGAAATCAATATACTGGCCTAGTAATTGAAAGATTCCAGTGTACTTGACAACATCGTGTATTACAAGACAACAACCTGAACATAGAAAGGATCTGCAAGTACTACAGTTTATTACTATATGAACACAGCATCGTATTTTAATAGGACTTTAGCCTAATGTTCCTCTAAAATTTAAGTTCCATCATACCCAACTTGAGGTAAAATGCTAACAAAAACCTGTGTCTCAGTTACGATACATTTCTTTCTTGTAGCAGCACACAAAGCAGTTTAGATAGAAAGACATTGAGAAGGACTTCATGGTCAAATGTCAACATCTGTGCAACTTTGGCTGTCCTGTAAAATGGCTTTCATCCAAACAGATTATGATGATTATTATTGAAATTATTATCAAGAGAATTGTACAAGCATCTTTGTTTATCACCATTCTTAGCTGATGCCACAGCCTAAAGTTTAAAATTATGCTTTTGGATAGCCCAAACAGCATGGAACAGCTTCTAGGGTTCCCAGATGGCTATCTGTTATATGCAGAATTACAGGTAATTTCTTCAATTGTCTGATGAATAATAAGTTCTCTATCATGGACACAATGAGAATTTCCTTCACAAGTGAATGTCTCTTATAGCAGGGGAAGGGGAAGTCTCTGATGCCCAAGAAAAAGTTAAGTTGGCAACAGCACTGGTATAGAAGCTTGAAGCATTGGAAATGTAAAGTGTCAGCATGTACCTCATGCTGAGGTAGACTTTGCATGGAAAATCTAAGTAAAGAGTAAAGGTTGTCTAGCCAGAGAAGGAGCACAAGAGAGTGTACAAGATTAAGCAAGTAAAAGTGGGATAGCATAAAAAAAAAGACAAAAATAAAAATCTGAAATCTTTTACCTCAAGCTTTAACAATAGTTATGATACTGATCATGCAATGAACGAACACACAGATAATAGAAACGCCCCACGCTTAAGAAAGCAAATTAGCACGAGCCGTATACAAGCAAAACTCAGAGGTGGTATCAGATGATTAGCAAATCCATCACAGACATTCAAAAAAGAGACACAAAGAAGACAAGGCATTTCAAGACCTGTGAATCCAAAGCACACAAAAATCCAATTTTGAAGCAATGAACATGAAGAAAAATGTGTGAAAAACAAACTATCCTGACTTTCTTCTCTGATAATTGATTTTCTACACAAGCAGAAGATCTGTGTTCAAATTTCAACCTTACAATAGTTTTAAGTACTTCATCAGATGGGAAAGATGACAACTGGAATATGTTCAAGGTGAGCAAGAAACTACCTAAAAGGGCAGCTGACAATGGGACACATTTCAAGGTAAAGTAGCTCTATATATTAACTCTTTGGGGAGTTACCAAAGAACAAGCATTGTGTTTATTAATAAAACCCATCTTAGTATCAACATTATGAGTGTGAATGAAATTATCTGATTAAATAAAGGCAGCATTCCCAATGAAGAAAAGGAATGTGATAATGCATCATTTTTTATGCTACTTTATTCTGTGACTGAATAAACAAAGAGTAACAGAAACACAATTAAATTAACAGCACAAAATCTGAATTCATGCACTCAAGAACTAGCCAGAACTTCTGCTATAGAGTGAAAACCCATGAGGTGCAAGTGACAAATGGTAGAACTGGATTGACATAAAACAATGAGAAAAATTAAGAAGGTAAATCTGACAATAGATATTCTAGGTGGAGTCTTTACAGGAGAGAATGGGATGTATTGATACCAATACATAAAAGGCTTTTGTGATATATTTTTTAAATACTGTATGAGGTTTTCTTTGCTCAAACATCCCCCCCTCCACACCCACACAAAAGATGAACTCGCCCTCTAAGAGGCAAAGGGTGAGCAAAGGTGCAAAACAATCTATCTCTCAACAGGAAATTCTCAATTACTGTAACTTTCTCAATTACTGTAACTGATCAAATATTGAAAGGAAATAGAATGGATACCCACTAAAATACAAAGATGTGAGCATCAATTATGAAAGAAATCATTACACTAGATGATAATCATGGCTGAAGAACAGAAAGACAGCTAATAAGAGATAAAATTACTCTGCAAGATAGCATCTCATGAACAGGAAGGTTCAGGAATAACTTCTCAATAGCAGGTAAAATAGACTATCTCATGTGCTTCTTGATCAACATTGGAAAACAGATTTACTTGATGAATTTGATGTAAGTCAGCCACTAGATTCACTAGATAGATGCCTATGCAGTACGTGCTCTTGTAGAAGCCTTCATGAAAAATGAGTTTAGTGAGGTTTTACTGATCACCTCCAGCAGATGGAAAAGATGATTGACAGCAAGCTCCTACAGCAATTTGGTTTAAATGCTTGAACTGAGCCTGCAAATCATCTATCACCATATAATGCAAGTTCCTTTTACAAGAAATAGACTAGCAACTAGGAAGTCTCTTGCTTTTTTGAGGTATGTAAAATTCTCCCTTTTTCCTCCCAAAGAGAGAGACAACTTCTGTGAATGGGAGAAGAGTTGCAGTGTTACCAATATAAACAACATAATCAATTATGAAGGCATTTAGCGCATTTAAAAACAAGTCAAACAGTACATTCCTCAAGGAAATAAATCTTGCACAGAAATACTTTTATGCCACAGAATGAATAATGCTTTCTAGCTACCACTTACAAAAGCAGGGTGAGGACAGACACTTTCATCTCGCTGTGAAGGAAACCTAAGAAAAATTAGAGAAAACAGAAAGACAAACAGTGCTCTCACTACTGACACTAGTAAATCTTGCAGCAAACATATATTTCTGTGTCAGTGATGACAAAACCCATAACCACCTTCAGAAATTTATTCAGAGGGCAACCTCATCTAAGAGGTGTACCTACCTTTCCCATAGTTTACTTCAGTCTTTTGATCTATGTACTTCAACTGATCTGGAACAGCGCTGATAGTTTCTTTGATGGAAATGCACACTGTACTGCATTTAACCATTTTCAAGGTTAGAACGAAAATCTTTAACAGGCGGAAATGTGGATCACAAGATATCATGGGAAAGACCAAAACATGAGGCTGATTGCTCATAGAAGCAATCGCACATTATAGAATTTTAAAGCTGCCTCTTGTGTGATCAATCTATTCGAAGCCTCTAGGGTCACTGAAGCTGTTTTTTAATTGAAGCTGGGCTTTTCAAAGGAACATAAAGATCATAATTTTACTTCTTCAGAAGGCCTTTTAAAATTCCAGCTAGATGTTATTAATCAATACTAGCTACTCTCCCCTGTGTTACTAATATTATCTTTTCCACATAGACCCTCTGCTGTCTATTATCATATTGAGCTCATGCTGCAGCTTTTCCCTCAGGGAGGTATATATGGGCCTTTCAAAAAAACAAACAAAAAAAAAAAATAACCCCCAAAACAAAACAAAAAAAAAAAAACCATGCAAACAAACAAACAAAAAAACCCCAACAACCAGGCAGCTATTCCTTTTATTAAACATGTAAGAACAATCCTTTGCTAACTGTGCTACAGATCTTGATGTCATCAAGAGGAGAAGTTATCAAGAAAAGAGAAGGGAATTCAAATTCAAGCAGGGGAAAACTACTCAAAATTCAGCTTTGCTTAGTGATCCAGCTGATTTTGAAGTTTGGGATTTTCCCATTTGGATTCCCTTTTCTACTTGGAGAAATTATAATTACAGAGTTACTGCATAACTGACGTACCAAAAGTCTTTACAGTAATACCTTCAAACTGAGCAGGTACTGAGTGTTTGTTTCCAGCTTTAAGTTGTCCATGGCTGACACTTATACAAGAGGTCTCAAAAAGATGCAGGCAACATAAAAATGGACATGGAGATATACAAATATATACACACACAAAAAAAGAAACCATCCAAAGAACCTAAAAAGAAAGGTAAAAGTTTTAGCATTAGCTTAAGCTCTGCTTCAGAAAGGACATATTCTTTGTACACTGGTCTGTCAAGGCCTGTCCTTGGACAGCCTTTGGCATGTAAAACCAAGTGCGGGAGGCAAAGTAAAATGCCAAAAATTAACAACTGCCATTCTTACACAAACTGCTAGGAGTGCTGCCTGAGTTTACAAGGCACACGCCAAATTAAAATTAACAAGCTAAAATATTTCAAAATAGACTGCAAGCAGAGTCCATGCAGACTCTCTTCTTCCCTCTAATTCTCCTGTACATGCATCTGATTTTCACCAGTCTGATCCCAAGCAGTCCTTCCTATTGAAAGATCCCTGTAAGGATGCTCTACACATTCTTCAACCTTCTTTCTTCACACTTGCACCTCTTTAAAGCACACAGTCCCCAAACTCCAAGGGCTCCAAACGACCAGAAGAGAAAGATCAAGCATGTTTAAA
>VWZT01010242.1:522355-551471 GCA_013397055.1 Pachycephala philippinensis | reverse complement strand
GGGGGGGAAGCATGAGTTCTAGAAGTACTGAAGATAAAAAAATAAAAGCTTGAAAATGGTCTGGATTTGAGATGCCCAGAAAAAGCAAAAATTAAATCATCCATCTGGCCTTAGACTGAAAATGTGAACAATGGCGATAGGTGAAAATGATTAAAACATAAAATCACAGTAGAATTCCTTATTTTGACTGCAAGGCTTTGAGCAAAGTTCAGTGAATTTCAAATGTGAAACAGTACAAAAGACAATTTAGCAAGAGTAAAGTATTTTTTTAGGCCACAAGTATAATAAATATTTAGAGACAGAATGTAAAGCTGCAAGGATCACCCATCCTCAGAAAAATTAAACAGACTACATAAAACCTAGGCAAGCAGAAAATCACTAATACGTAACAAATATAACATGTCAAGAAAGAAGAAACAATTATTAGTCTGAAGTGTAAAGATACTAAGGCAAATGAGGATACTGAACAAACCTTGGAGTTTGGTCACAGAGAGACCATTAATCACAGTAATAGGCAGCTTTTTTAGGGTAGGAGCTTAGAGAAATCAAATCAAAATGGATCCAAGGTAGAACTAGCAGACACAAAACCACTGTATTGCCTGTAAATATGAAAGACATCTGGAGATAAAGGAAAGCAAGGGGAAAAGTACAAAAGGCAACTGAGGTAAAAAAGAAACTAAAGTAATCTAATAAGCAAGTGAAAATATGGAAAGACAATGATAGTTGAGAAATAAACTCTGCAGAGGCCATGGGATGGAGTAAGTTCATTAGCACAGAAAGAAAAGGCAGGGACTCAAATGTCTTCAAGAACTGGGAGTAGATCTCCCATTTCATAACTGCCTCCAATCAAAATCACTCTACTGATAGCTTTTTTCAATATTCCACATATTCAAAAAACTAATAACTCTTTCCAGAAGTACAGCCTGTCTGGACTACATTAACTTCAGTATGCTCAGGCAGTGGCACATGCAAAAGCTCAAGGTCAAGTATACTTATGACATATTCACATACCCACAATTTAGTACATGCACTACGTACAGGCAACAGGCAGGTTCCAGGAAGCATCAGGATGCTGCAGTGACAGAGGAAGCACGAGCATGATGCTCTTTCTACAAGGCAGAAGCATTTTGCCAATTAGATGGCCAAATGGAGCAGATAGCAAGACTATGATGTTCACACCTTTCTTACCAAAAGGCAGACAAAGCAGCAGCATCATACTGTAAGATGCATCACAGAATTAAAGATACCAGGCTATCCACTTCGTGTTGTACTGTTAACTACAGTTTGGAAACAGGAAAGCTGCCCTGTATCTTAAAGCCCCCATACATTAATGTCTCAAGTCATCACAAAGACAAGAAAAATCTCAGTAGGGTACAGCAGAAGCTGTATTTAAAAAGAACTACTGTTCAGTTTACCACCAAAATAGATACAGAGGTTCACAAGAAAACAAACGCCACACTGAAACTGTTAACATAATGAAATTCAATTAAGTGAATAAAATTTTAGTAAAAGGTGACATTTTGCCTTCAATAACAAAGCCGACTACAATTTGCACACAAAAACTTGCAGAGTAGAATATGACTGCGGACTAAAAACACTACCCACTTATCCACATACAGGGCTGAAAACAATGCCAGATAATGTATTGAAAAAAAGCAACATTCGATCAAATTCCTAGATTTTTTTTTCCAGTGATGATCCATTTGCAATCCAGCCATCTCTGTTCTGTATTAAATTTATCCAGTTTAGGCGCTACTAATAGTATTTCATTCCTGCCTCAGAGACTCTATGGGAACCAAGGAGTCTCAGGCAGTTTATGGATCTGGGACACCAAAGAGACCAGTATGAATTGTTGGGAGTGGACACTGTGTTGGCAGCACATTACAGAACCATCTGATAAGTATGGGGAATAGGGAGAAGTCTTCTCTACAACTCAGAGAAGTCTCTGACCCACAAGCCATCCTTCTTAGGAGGAGACATTTACCTCCCTGACACCCACTGGAAGGGCAAGAGTAGGACATGAGGAACTCAAGTTAGTTTTGGGAGGCTATCAGGAACAACTTCTTGATACACATACTGGAAGGGCCAAGAATGGTAGCACACAGTTCTCAAATGATGAAGAACCAGTTGGAGATTTGACAAGGTAGCTTTGGTTGTGGCAACCACCAACTAGTACACCTGAAGATATTCAGCACAGAGAAGAGAAGGTTCCAGGGAGGTCTTCTGTGGCTTTCCAGTACTTAAAGGGGGCTTATAAAAAGAAGAGTGACTTTTTATGTGGGCAGATAGTGATAGGACAAGGGAGAAGAATTTTAAATTAAAAAAGAGAGGAGAGATTTTTTTAGAAGTTAGGAAGAAGTTCTTTACTCAGAGGGTGGTGAAGAATTAGAACAGGTTGCCCAGAGAAGCTGGATGCCCCATCCCTTGCAGTGTTCAAGGCCAGGTTGGATGGGGCCATGAGCAAACTGATCTTGTGGTGGCATCCCTGGCCCATGGCAGGGATGATGGAACTAGATGATCTTTAAGGTCCTGTCCAACCCAAGCCATTCCATTATCCTATGATTCTAAGATCCTGAGTGAAGAAGGCATGTAGCAGAGCACAGACCTGGAGCTTCAAGAGAGCATACTTCAGTTTACTGAAGAAACTGGTAGGTAGCCACAGGAAGCAGCTCTGAAGAGCAAAGTTGCTCAGGAAAACTGGCAGGTCTATTAAGAAATACAAGTAGGAGACCTGTTTGGCTAAGCAGATTGTCAGAGCTCAAATGCAAGTGTATAGAGAGGTGCAAACAGGGACAGGCTACATGGGAGGAGTTTACAGACATTGCCCAGGCATGTAGGGATGGTGTGAGGAGAGCTGAAGCTCACCTTGATTTGACACTTAAAAAGAATCCATCACCTGAAAACCCATGCCATCACCTCTCAGCCTGAGGCATAAAAATAGCCACATATAATTTTAAATTAGAGACATTCTAGTTATGCAAAGTCAATATATAATTCAAGCAATTTTACAACTCCACACTGAATAAACTGAAACATGTACAAACTAATTTTACTTGACTACAGGGAAAGCACAAATGGAGGAACATAAGGAAAATATGCAATGAGAAAAGAATGAGAAACAGAAAACTGAAAGTTTACGACAAATTCAGAAAAGAACACAAAATCTACAAAACATTCCAACTGAAGCTTTAAAACACATAATTATATATGTTCATTTTTGTGCACACACATCTTGCAAGGAGTATTTAAGTTCAGCAAGTAAGTACTTTAAAAAACCTCTTATTTGCATTATCTGCAACTCTGTTGTTCTTTACCTGAGTGACAAAGTAGCTATTTTGCTACTTTGCTATTTTGCTTTCAGCGCATTGATGCCTAAAGCTTAATCTGAAGCAGTTTGGCTTTGGCTTTTTGTTCATTTTTGCTGAAGGCACCATCAGTTGGTTTTGCATTTGTGTGTTCTGAGAATACTCAGAATCTGAAGACAACAGCAAATTTAAAGTGAAAATAACTGAGCCTAAACAGCACTGAACAGTCATTTCCCCTAGTCAGCTGCACTGGGAATTTGGATTACATCCTATCTGACGTCAAGTATCAAACTCACAAAGAAGTTTCTTCAGCTCATACCATGTTAGAATGGGGTAAAAGCTTTCTTTTTCTTCTTTTTAATGTACTTGCCATAGATGTATTGATACTGCTCTCCTGCTTTGAGAAGAAACGTAACTTCAAGAAAAGAAAAGTAACCTCTGCATGAAAAGAAGTTGCAAATTTTGCCTTTAGAAATCTTAAAGCAGGATTTTCCTTTTCGTTTCTCCTTTGCATGCTCCTTTTTGTTGTTAAATTGCTGAAGGAGATAGCTGTAGTTAGAGAATGGAGCCAACTAGTTGCTTCAGATGATGCTCTACTTCTGTCTAATTACTTGATATAAAATTGTACTTCAAGCTGTGAAGCTTTATTTTCATAAACACTACGGTGTATTTATGGGCTGATAAAAACATTAACTTAATTGATTAAACAAAAATAGTTTTATTCCACATATTTACTACTTGTGTACTTTTTTATTTAATGAAGTTAATTGTTCTTTCAAATGCAATAAAATAAAGAAGGCAAAAAATGTCCACAGAAGCCTTCTGAAGAATAACCAAAGCAGGAATTTAAGTACTCCCTTACACAAAAAGCATTTAAATTACACAGATTATACAAGATTAGACCATGTAATGCAGAGAACTCTTATTCTTCCTATGGCATGCAAAACATGAATTATCATGTACCTGAACCAAAAAACCTTTTTCCAGTTGATTCATACTCATAAAATCACAATGCATAGACACTTCTAGCCAACACATGCCTTAGCTCTCTAATAAAAATCCCTTCAAAAAAATTTTTTTTCACTTATTTCAGTACCTCCAGCTATTGAAAGAGGGAGTGGAGTTTCAAAGTTTCCACAAACAATCTTTTCTAATTAGGTAGTAGAGAATTTATGGGGAGATTTTACACTGCCAAATATTCTACTCATTTATCCAGTCTTGGCATGGGAAAAGAAGTCCTGACGTTCAAAAGGAATCTCCTAAAGCAAATGTACTCAGGTACACAGACTTTTTTAAAGCCTTTTTTTTACTTAACCTCACCTCCAACAAAGGCAGGGACCAAAGTCTACATAGGTCTACACAGCAGCAAGTACTGCAAGCCACTGTGACAGTCAGGGACAAAGAACAGGTCGATATAGCCAAAGCACAGAACTTGTACCTATTATGAAATTTTATTCAACTTCACTTGAAGAGAGCCTATGGCATTACAAATCTTCTAAGTGTTTTATAAATACTGAAAAGTTATCATTATTCCTGCACAGCTGACCTTTTCCACATTCCTACGAGATGCAGAGACAAGTCAAAGATGTTGTAAGGCCAGCCTGGTCCACAGGCTCAAATTAAGTAACTTCATGTTTAGCTCATCTGACTAAGCAGTTTCCAGCCAGGGAGGTGAGAGCAGCTTGTAAATGATGTGCAGCACCTGCCAGAGGTAAAAGCAAGTAAGTTTTACTTAACAAGGCACAACATGTCCCTTTGAGTTTTTGTGCCACGCTGCCAATGGCACCAGAAAGAACACACGGCAAAGGCACAGAGTGCTTCAAGATGGAGATGCTAAGTCTGGCTGACCTCCTCAGCTCAGCTTCAGCACCACAACATCACAGTGTACCCAAACCCAGAACTGCCCACACAGAAAGGAAGGCCATGGACAGCAGGGAGACAGAAAAGAATGTAAATACAGTGAGATGGTGCCACCTTCAAGACAGCTGACAAACACAAAAAGGTTACAAAGACCTATTACTTAACCTGTAAGGCTTCTAAAACTTTGCCCACCATCCGAAACCAAAATATTCGTATGCTGTAGTACTTTGGAACATACACTGCACGAGTAGGCAACAGGCCTGAGAACGATTTGTGCATGCTAAATTGTTCAACTGAGCTTTCAGTAACTCATTTAACATAGTCTGAATTTATTTTAGCCTGTACCCATAAATGCAAGTTTGAACAACAAAAGCCAACTAATGCTCCCGCTAGTGTGCCACAGCACGCTGGCAACATTTCAAGGCCTCCCAGAAGGAGCAGCCTTCACTAACAACCAGCATACACAAGCACAGGATGTGGCAACTAAAATGGTCACAGAACCCAGACCCAACATTCACATAGGGCAGAACAGCACCAATTTAGGGCACTCTTTAAAAAACTCTAGGCTACCAATGCTGGTTTGTGGCTCTGCTTTTCCCATTTAAATCATTGCAACAGCCTAGCCTCCTTTTTCCCCTACAGGGAAAAAAAGGAATGAGCTATAAAGCCACCCTGATATAGAAAAATTGAATTAAGTTTAGACTACAGAGAAGAAGGCTAGAGCTAGAATTTTATCCTTGGAAGAAGGGAAGGTGTCATTGGCAAGGATGCAAAAAAAAGCTAGAAAGGATCAGAAGTTGACCAAGGAACATCTAAGTCTTGACTCAAGTCACTGGTTCATGTGAAACCTTTAGTAAAATCCTTTTTGTCTCCAGACTGTTAGTTGCTCTGTGAGAATGTTATGGAAGATACCATTAAAAACCTTACTAAAGTCAAGATAAACAGAATCTACAGCATTCACCTCATTCACCAAGCCAGACATCTCCATTGTACAAGACGAACAGGTTAGTTAAGGTTTATTTTCTTTTTGAAAATCCATGCTGACTACTTCCAACCACCATCTTGTCCTGCACATGTTTGGAAATGGTTTCCATGAGGATTTTCTTCATCACTCTCCCAGCGACTAAGGTGTAGCTGACCAACTTGTAGTTCCCCTGATCCTCCTTGGAAACAGGAGCGACACTTGTTCTCTTCCATTCACCATTATCTAAGATAACTGAGAGTAGTCTCGTAATGAAATCCAAGCAGCTCCCAGAACTTGTGGGTGCAACCCATCAGGTGCCACAGACTTGTGTACATCCAGTTTGAGTGCTCCCTAACCTGGACCTCCTCCACCAAGGTAAGTCCTCCTTCCTCAGCTTTCTCTCTGGTCTCAAGAGCATGAGACTCCTGAAGGCTGGACTTACTGGTAAACACCGAGGCAAAGAAATTACTGAGTACCTCGGCCTTTTCCATACCATTTATTCCCATTCAGCTGCAGGCTCACGTTTTCTTTAGTCTTCCTTTTGATATTCACGTATTTGTAGAATCCTTTCTTGTTGTCCTTCTGGTCCCTTGCCAGACTCAACTACATGTCAGCCTTGGCTTTTCTAACCCCTATTCTTGCAAGATCAAGCAGCAACTCTACACTTCTCTTGTTCTGCCGATCCCTGCTTCCAATTCATATATAATTCCATTTCATGTCCAGGTTCAATAAGCAGCTCCTTGCTCATCCATGCAGGCCTTCTGTTGCCCTTGCTTGCTTTCCCACTTGCTGGGATGGAACTTTCTTGAGTTTGGACTGGGTGATCCTTGAATACCAACAAGTTTTCCTGAATCCCTCTTCTCTCCAGGGCTGTATCTCACAGAATACTTCCAAGCAGATACCTGAAGAGGTTCAGGTCTGCTCTCATAACATCCACGGTTGTGATCCTGCTTTTTGACATGCTCCATTCGCTTAGGATCTTGAACCTCATCATATCAGCTAAATAAGCCAATAACAATTGCACTGAAGTTCTTCCATGCTCAGGGACAGGATACATATACATATATTTACAATTTACATTATTGGTGAATGGCACTGACTAAGAAAAGGCTTATTACTTCTCTTTTTTCTGAACTAACTTTTCCCAAAATCCACAATTAGAAGTTTATAGTCTCTTTACTGTGAAAAACAAAGTCCTTGAATTAACTCGTATGTACTCTCACAGGAAGTGAAGCCTTTAGGACAAAAAATCTCAGATAAAACTGTATTACCCTGGTGCTTTTTGATAAAGCAATACCAAATTCCATTACCTCTACCTGTTTGCAGACTTTTAAAGTCATAGCTATTGGTTCTTAACAGATGACGGCCAAGATATTCAACAGGTAATAAACAACCTTAAACAATATTCCTCTGGTCTCTTTCTTGTGTCTCCCCTTCTTGTTCTACAAAACCTACTTACATAAGGTAAGGAAATAACGTAAAACACAAAAGCAGCAGAATTAAAGTCTTCCTTTCACCCAGCCTCAGGTTCCAAAATAAGCTAATGCAAGTCTGGAGCTGAAAGAAATGTCACATTCATAACTAAATAATCCTCTAAAAATGGAAACTCTGTATTTCATAACTCTCATTCATATTTTACAGCTCTGCTCTTCAAAAAATGCTGTGCTTAAGCCAAGGAATCATCTGCCTCGTAACAAGAACACAGAAATAGTTGGCATTTCAGTTATCTTCAGAACACAGTTGAATTACAGGGAATTAATTAGATTTTTACACACACACACAATTCTTTGAGGCATAAAGAGTCCTTTCTAATGCTTTCATATTCAACAGAATTGGCTGAAATAAGTATTCTTTAGCAGGGATCACCCTACAGTTGAAATAGAGCAACAGTCACTTGCCACAGGAACCACTGCCTATATGATGTTTTTACTGACATAAACCTTCTTCCAGAAAAAGCTCACATGAACGAAGAGTGGTAAGAGAAACTTTATGGGTTTTGAAGTCCTAAGCAAAATTGATCAACTTGATTTGTAATGTCAGAAAAGAAGAGCCATCTGCCTTTTCCTTCAGGGAAAGTTAGCCAGCACATCTTATTATGGGTATCTATGCAATAAGACACACAAAATGGTCTTGGACTGTAAAACTGAATGCCTTTCAGTTCAGCAATATATTTCTTGAGTACACTGCCAAGTGTCTTCAGATTATGGAACTATTAAAAATATTCTGAACATGCACACATAGAACCAGGCACACTGGTGCCCCTGCCATTTTCTCATCTTCCAAAATGGGATTTGGGTTTGTTTTGCTGCTGGGGTGTCTGGGGAAGGGTTAAATGCCAAAAGAATTACTCATGACATTTTTTAAATGGCCTCTGTCCAGGCTGACAATCTTTATTTAATCAGTAAACATTACCCTCTTTGTCACCTATCTAAGCCTTTAAATACAAGATAAGCTATTGATGCATTAATTAGAAGCCTGTTTCTCTTTATGGAAAATGCACTTGATTTTGGCCTGTTTCTGTATGCCAAAAACTTTGTATTTTTTTCAATTATTTCACCTTTACCTTCTTCACATTTCTAATATTTGACCTGAAATTTCACTGAGGCAAATGCTGATGCGCTCCATTAGCTCAGGTTACAGAGTTTTACAATAAGGTTTGAAGAACAGTGAAGTATAACTTAAGGAAGAATTACCAGAAGAACCACTGAAAGCAGCCAAGTAACTTACAAAGTAGATGTCAAAATTCACAAGCTCTACTGACCTTTGTACAAAGCTTTACTAATTATTAAAAAAAAAAAGAAAAAGTGATGTATCACAGGAGTTAAAACATAATTTGACATGCTGTCCTTTACATTGTTGTGTCCAGGTAGATCGAACCAGCTCTATATCACGGTGCTACCATGACCACAGGAAAGTCTCCTTCAGACTAATCCACACATCTCCATAGCAGCACAATTTAAATCAAAGGACAAGAACCCAAGAAACAAAAACCCCTCAATACTGTCAAAAATGACTTTGTAGAAGCAAGAATATAATCTAGTACTGATGCTGAAAGAGGACTTCCTATTTCCTCCAAAGGCAGAAATATTAGCAAAAAAAAGGTCACTGGGTAAATCCTGTGTAAAGTGACTGACAGCAGTGCAGCCACCTCTCAAATCCATGAGAGACCTTGACCTTATAGTGATAAGCACTTTAAAAGGATAGCAGTTTTATCTGTTAAGTCTCTTAATACAGAATCACCGTGGACACTACACTAAACACAATCCAGTGGTTTGTTCAGTTCATGGACATCATGACTTTCTAATGCCTCACATTGCATTGCACATCTGAATGCTGCATTTCAGTGCAACACTGCCAGATTATAAAAAGCTTTAGGCACAGTCCTAAGATACATTTCAACAGCTGACTACATAGTGACAGAATTAAGACAAGGTAAATATTTAATCAAGCAAGTGCACTTCTTTTGCAATGCAAGAAATACTTGCATCACAAAATTTTACTCAGTATCCAGCATTTTGTCAGTAAAGCACATTTTTGGACATAAAAACATTTAAAGACCAAATTCTACCTTCATATACAAGCACTTAATTTCCACTAAATTTGAAGGAATGATAGGTATGTAATAAAAGATGCATGTAATAAAAATACAATTAAAGCTGTTGTTCATTTTGCTATGAAATTTCTCCGTACTTGGCAAAATGAATAAGAAATGAGGAAAACAAACTGTTCTCAGATACTAAAGAACAACAAGTTACCATTAGTCTAAAATAAAAGACATTATTAGTAAGTGGACTTCTGATGGTAGTTGTAATCTTTCAGAACCTTTTTCTTTCAAGTCAAAGGAAAACATTCCTTTTGAAAGCAAGTCTTCATTTAGAAGTCCACATTTATTTCCCTCTCAACACATAAAAGAAGATGAAATTAAGTTATAGCAGAAAGAGGCATTACTATTACCTGGAAAGAACTAAAAGAAAATTATGATTTTAAAAGCTTCTTAAAAAGGCTCAGATCTGAATAAACTTCCATGCTTGCATACTTTAAAGAAAACATTTGGATAATCTTTATGTTACTTAATTCTAGGAAAATAAAATACCTGTTGAGTAATAATGTCAGTAAAAATACTTCTGTTTATGTACACTTACTGCAATCTCTCTACAGGCCGACATGGAGATCCCTGTACCTTCAATTTGCTTCAGTGCATACTCCTTTTCATCTTTTCTGTACACACATGGAAAAAAAAAAAAGAGAGGAAGAAAAATATATTTAGCTCTTACTTACATTACACAAATCAATATAAGTATAATGATGAAACACTTTAATTTGTTCTGGATCAAGAAGGTGAAAAGCCAATCTGCTTTTATGCATAAATTACACTTTGATATGAAAAGCAAGTCTTCTTTTAACAAAGACCTTACAGTTCCCAAACAAAAACTTCTTCGTAAAAAACTTGGTTAACTTATATCCATTTCTCTCTGAAAACAGACATAATATCTGCAGATAACTGCAAACACAGAATTTTGGAGGACACTTTCCCTGAAATTCCAGGATACTGTCTACTACTGTGAAAACATCAGTCATATCCCATTCCTGGAAAACTCTCCTAGAAATATCTGGGAATGTTAAGCTTTTTTCTTGATTTTATGAACCACTCTCAATCTCAACTTTTATTTCTGAAATACTACTGTTTTTAAACTAATTATATAATAAGCACTGGCTACTGACAGATCTCTACACAGCACATGAAACTGTGTGCTCTGATGTACAAAGCCAGAATATGAGAAAATGTTCAGCCCAAACATTGTATTATCCTTTTAAATAATCACAGCTTGAAGGGATTTAGAGGGACCACCAAAAGAACAAGAAAATCAGGTAGAATCTCGAGGCTCTCATGACATAACAGAACCAGCCTACAGCATGGTTTTGCAGGATTCAAAAATTTTAACAGATGCTGATAGGCATCAATGCCCAGAGTGTTGATGCCCCTTTGCAGATTCACCAGTTACAATTCAACAACCCACAAGCCCCTATCCAAATTCCCCATGGCATTTCTGGTTGATCTCAGTTTGCCCTTCTTCCAGTCCCAAACCATTTTGTTTTGCCACACAGAAAGATTCTCAATTTACACTTGCTTCAATCTCTCTGGCTTTCAACTCCAAGCCTGTGTCCTGCCAGCTTCAGCCTGTTTCCCACCTTCCTCCAGACCCTCTCCCTCCAAAATTCATGGGATGAGAAGCGGCTGAGTGGAAAAATGTGGGGACAGGATGAGATAACTAGAAATAATAACCATCTACACATATGATAAGGCAAGCATTATTCTCAGTAATTTTCAGTAGTAGCTAAACCCTCAATGCATGTCTATAGTTAACAGTGAGCTACACTTTTGGAAACAAAATTTTAACAAGAAAAATCCCTTGCAGTGTCCAACTACACACGCTAACACACATAACTTCACAGGTAATAAGATCAAACCTTATGTCACAGAAATTGTTTCTGATTTCATTAATTAGTCCAAATTTTAAACAGTAAATAATAAATACCCACCCCCTCTCATACATGGTCCTGCTATCTATGCAGAGGATTTCCACACACTGCAAAGTATTACCTCCATTAACTCAGGTTGCTTATAGAGACGGTGAATACAAAATTATATTGTCTGCAGAGCCAAAACCAACTCTGGATATATAAAACTGCTCATGGCTTTTAAACTATGGTCATGTTTAAACCATGCAGCACAAACAATCCCGTGCACAACTATCAGCTGGAATCCCAAAGCAATGTAGTCACTACAGCACTGCACCACATCCTTCTTTTGGCACATCTACTGAACCAGGCACGGGACCACACTGATATGGCCACCCTTGGACTAGTTCTACATGCAAAGCATTGCATCCAGTTACTGAGACCTTCACAGAGTGAAGGTCACTGCAGAGACCAGGCATGACACTTGGCACACACTGCCTTCAGCAGCACTGCTGAACGCCACCGCCAAGGCAAGGCTGTCAGTGCTTGACAGACAGCCACTCCATGCAGGATTTTAACATACAAATGAGAAATTATGAAAGATGTTTAAAAAAATCCCAACCAATCCAACAACTTAAGGTATTACAGCATGTGGGAAAAGGAGGCAGTCTTACTGAGCTGCAAACCAGATAGTTCTAGAGCACTAGGTTTTGTAAAAAATGAGCAAAAATAGAGATAATGAAATGCTTATCTGTAATAAATGGGTGGAAGGATAAAGAACTCCAAAGAGATCATATTCTCAATCCGACAATTTTTTTTTTTTTTTTTTTTTTCTTTTACCAACAGCTTTGGAATCATAAACACAGCCTCCTTTAAATACTATTTACTTGCTTTGGCAGAAATGCAAGTCTACACGAATACTTTTCCAAAGTTAACTGTCCTTATTATGCAAACTAATAGCTAATTAAAGAACTTTCCAAAAGATGTCCACCAAGTGGTATTTTAGCTAACAGTATTTCCCTTTCAAGATAATTTGAGAAAGAAATAAATATATTCGAAACTTCAACAGCAAGTCAGCCAGTGCAATCTGATGAAACACACAATTCTGGTTATTCAGTGAAGTGTCCAAAGAAAAGAACACATAGGTACTTTATTAGCTATTTCCCTACTTGTAAGAATTCAATAAATAATATCAAATGGTGTGTGTGATAGGTAAGTACACTGCTCAACTCCCTAAAGACCAATGCTCTCAAGAAACACTTGAGACAGGGGGAGGTATTTATATTTCATTTCAGAAAAGCTTTAGTGAACTCTGAACACATTTCAAGAAATTGTACCGAATTACACAGCAGGAAAGTTTTTATAAATCCTTTTCTGACAGATCCTATACCAGTACATTTTTTAATGGAGTGAAGCAAGCATGATCAAGTTAACACCAAATCCAAACAACAACCAGAAACCACACAGCTCTGGTGTGAGGCAAAAGGTACCCATGCCAGGGATAACCAAGCAGAAAGCAAGGTCTTTGCCCATAACTATTTTTATCTGGTCCACAGAAACACTGTCTCAGGAACAGGTCAACTAACTTGAAGGTCTTAACCTCCAACTGTGTGGGAGTTTGGCTGAGGGCAGGAAGCAAGTGGCATAGATTAAGGTTTAACCAAGCAGGTTCTATCAAACAGCCACCCCAGGCTAATGGTAGCAATGTGTTCACCATTCTGAGCAAAAAACATAGCAAAGCAGAACTCAAAGGGAACCCATACTTCAGGAAGCTGTGAGTTAACCATTTTTATTAAAGCTTTTCAAAACTGATGCAGAAGAATTTGCCTGATTAAACAAGCACCACATCACACCACTACACGGCTTCTCTACACTTCAAGCTCCCTTATCGAAAACTAGGGGTTAAGGGTTAAAATCAGCATTGTTCCTAGTTTCAGAAACATTACAATTCATGCTATTCTAAGAGGGATTAACTTTTCACCAAAATGACACTGCCAATATGAGATACTGCCCTCCTGAAAACTTCCTAACTGGTATTTTCAGACTGCCATAGGCAGCACCCAAACACAAAGGTCATACATGCCAGCAAGTATTGAGAACATCCCTCCAACTATAAAAACTTGGTCTTCAAGATCAAGTTTTTCTCCCTCACCAATAAATATCCCATTCTACAATCCTTAAGGTTAATATTAATATGTTAATATTTTAATTTGTTCTGTGCAAAGGAAAACTCTGCCCTCTTGCCCAAAAAAAATTGTACTCAGTGGTTGATGTCTAGCTGCAGGACTCAATCCACAAAATGAAAATACAATTACTGCTTCTTCTCGGTAACACGTTCAGTTTCCATTTTCCAAATGCTTTGGAAAGAACAAAGTACCGAATTCAATTTAAAAGAATGCAGTTCAGAAGATTTAGAATAATTACAACATTTCAAAGGAGCTAAATTGTCTTTACTATTGCAATTGTACTTCAGAGACCTCCCATCATATGAGAAACTACATTACAAACAAGTGAATGGAAAACTAGAAACAACTTGCCCAAGACCATAAGAAAAATAGGAGGATTTGAAAATAGTGCATGGTTCAAACAATTGTTTTATCCCTATTATTCAAATTTGAAAACTTTCAGTGATGGTCTCTCCTGAATTCACAGGTAATTTAACATACATGCCAACTTCAGAATTAATTATCCACATCAAGGAACTGGCTTGAAAGACTGCAATCACTCTGAAGCTAGAACTGTGACTATCCCATCAGTTAATACAGGTATCATCATTACAGTATATACTATTTCTAGCTGCCTTAAATTAAGTTTAAGGCACAATACCATAAATAAATAATAATTGAAGTGCACATTTTCTTAGGCAAAAGAAGTGCACCATAAAACCATTTCAAGACTTAGTTAGAAAAAAAAAAAGTAATAGAAAACAACAAAAATTCACCCTCGTAACAACACTAATGGAATTTTAAGTATTTGTGACTTTGTAGGACAAAGCCTGGGAACACTATGGAGTTCAGTGTCCTTCACAGTACTGCCTGGAACACAATGTCCATACAGGTATCTGGTTAGCTTCTCATCACTTTGCTTAATTGCTGCCAGACAGCATTAAGTTAAGAACTCAGCAGGAGATCACAAAGAGTTGCAAACTTTTTTCCCCCTGAGAAAAGGCAAAACCATGACACTGAAGTATAACTAGAAACTAACTGAAAACCTCATCTGGAGCATGGCAGCCAAGCCACTAAATCAATCATGCTCAGCCCTGGTTACCTTCGGCAAGCTGCTCATGGATTTAATCCTATACTTAGCACATGGCCATAGCCCCTTACAAAAGTAACAGTACCAGAAAAGATGCCTACGACTGACTGGAAAAAGGGACCTAATCATTTCAAAAAAGTAGTGAGTTCTTATGCTTTAGTGTTTTTATGGATATTGAAGCAGTCACTAAGCCAAAAGAATTACAAGATCAAAAAATCCACATATGGTGTCTTTAGGGTGCATGTTCTTTACTAGACTAGGAAAGTAATTTTCTGTTACTGCTATCCTCCAAACGTATCAAGCCTTATCCAGTCAGCAGCTCAGCCAGCTCCTTTTCATCCACGTGGCAACCAGTCACACATGACAGAAGCTGTGAATCCACAGGTTGATCCTAATTTATTTCTAGCCAACAGTATAGATGCTGCATTTCAATGCACTTACATTAGTTCATTTTGAGACCTACATAAGAAACTCAAAATGTAAAACAGCAAGGATGGTAAGCAGAAATTTGAAAAGAAATCCATGACTGCATCAGCCCTTTAAAAGATTTGCCTTTCTTCACCTTCACAGGCAGCAGCTAAAACTTCACAGCAGCTACAGGCTGTTCCTACAACCCAGACCCAGACAAGTTCACTATGACATGAACTACAACTGGCTGGTTTTGGCCATGAAAAGAATGGATGAAACCAGCAGGCATTTACCTCATTGTGCTACTGTGAAGAGTTTCAGTAATGTCTGTTGACTGCATAGCTGGCTTCTGTGCTGATGCATCCCTCAGAGGTTTGGTGGGAACTCTCTTGGTGTTGCAAACAGAACATCACATGCGTTGGTCACAGGAGAGGACTTCTCATACAGAAAGAGCAGACACGTATGTCACCTGGGCTTTCCTCTTAGTGGCAGTGTTGCAAAATGTGGAATATGTAACATTTTCTTAAGAAAGGATATTCTTTAATTTTCAATCTCTGTATACTTTCAAGCCTAATCAACAAGAAGGGAGATTTAATCTGTGAAACAGAGAGCAGCCAACAAGCTCTAAGTGACGTCCAGGTGTTAGAAAGACAAATCACTTGTTGGTAGAATTGCCTTTAGGCTTTAGAGCCTGACAGGTTTCAGTGATCTCACACCTAGAGGGAGGTTAACAAAGTTGGGAAGAAGGATGTATCACTGACAGTGGACACAAAGAATGCAGAATTTATGGGCCATGAGGGTACTGGGCAGAACCCCCAAGATAAGGAAGAAACTAATAAACCCTACCCAGGAACTGTGCTGGATCAGCTCTGGCTGGGTAAAAGGTAATTCTGCAGGGGGAGATCCTGACCACCGACTCACTGACCCGAAAACCCATCAGCCCAAAGAAGAGCAACACTGAGCACGGGACTAATTAGCATGAGAAGAGAGAGAATCATTAACCAATAGAAGATAGAACACTAATTAATACAAGGATTATGTAACTTGTAGCCAATGAACACTAATTCCTTTGTTTGCTGACATGTATAAATAGTAAAAGGTTTTGATAGTTGTTGTGCTTGATTTGTGGAATTCCACTGGGCACCCAGGCTTGCAGAACTCGGAAATAAAATAATCAATGTCTCTCTCGAGTGTGTAGTTATTGGCTTGTTATCCACTGGGTAACAAATCCGATTTTTGTGGACAACAGCAGGGTGGTAAACCAACCTCCCCAACAGGCAATAACCATTCAATCTTTAAAAGCTGAGCTTGTATCTTATCTGAAACATCTACAAGTAAACTTGAGGAGTGGGAACAATGCAACAAATTTGTATCAAAGTGGACAGTCTCTACTATACAATATTAAAAAGAACTAGAGTGAAAAGAGAATCTCCAAGGCTGACCCAGGTAAACAAAAGGAAAAAGGTTTTTGGAATGGAGACAATATGCTACAGTAAATACTGCATTTCTGAATTTATCTTTTTTTTGTCTCAAGTCCTTATAATCTCAATTTTCAAAAAGGGGTTTAAAGGCTTCTCAGCTCATTGGTGTCACTGCATGATGATACCTACTGAACTCCACTAGGTCTCCCTCCAAACACCAGATGACACCAGATGGCTTAGTATATACACACAATAACACAAGAAGGCAGCACTCTGTCTTCTGCTACCTTCAAGACTTAAAAGTCTACCCATGAAACCCTTTGGAACAACCTAAGAACACACCCAAAAGGCAGAGATTTGTGTGTCATTTTAGATGTTAATCTTCTCAAAATGCAGCAATACCAAATTCCTGAATGCTGTACGGTTTCCTACTTCATTTTCCAGTAATTTCATAGACTTGCCAATGTCACGTGGCATAAATGCATGCCAAAAAAAAAGGCTAACTCGGGAATCATAATGCAATCTGTGAATTTTTAAAATATCTCCTTTTTTTCCTGGTTGGTTGGTTGGTTGGTTAAAAAAAACCTTTCAAGAAAATAGAAATTCTTTTTGTTGAAATTAGCATTCTAAACTTTACTGTAAATTGGCAGAGACATTCAAATACGGAGCAACTGATTACTACAATTAGCCTTTTAAAAAAGGTATCTGACTTTCATTACATTCGCTGTGAGAAATAGGCAGCAGAACCATTACACTCAGCTTCGCCTGCTGGAAAATCTGCCATGTTCCAGTCATACTAAAAGAGTCCATATTAAAAATACCAACAGCATCAGATTATTAATAGACACTATGTGTTATCACAGCACCCTATGAGAAATTGAAACAGATTTTGCTTAATAATCTATAGAACAACTCCAGATGTATCTCTAAATCACACTAGTGATACGGCTATCCTTTTCCTTGTTTACTCCTCTGTAAACCAGTTTATGAACTCAGGGGGAAATGTGCATGTTAAAGAACAAGGCAAGTTCTTAATGTGATGCTAAGCTACTTGTCATTAAACACAATGCCCTTGACATTGCCTGCTTCCACAGAGCCTCAAGATGCTAAATACCTATAAATCCCCCACAATCTTCACCTAACATAGATGATGTGCTCTTTATGCATGAGAAGATAGCTGATTAAAAGTACAGAAACTGAATCTGAGCACTGATAAGGTTTTCTGTTATTTAAAAAAGATGCCTTTTCCCAGCTATGATTTCACTAGACTGGGAATGGGGAGGTCTCTTAGTATCAATGTGAGGAGACTGGAACTGTTCCAGCACCATTACGCGTAACCTAATCATATCCTCTTCTCTTTATTCCAGTAGTTTCTAATTCAGAGATTTAAAAGCAAATCTTTGTAGCATAAATACCTTCTAACTGTTAACAACGGTTTTGGATTATTTCATGTCACAGACAGTCTTTAAGATCTCTGTAATACCAGACCACAGGAAATCTTACTAACTTTAATCTATTAAAATTCAGCCTTTACACTACAATAATAAAACGTTGTATTTGCAATGAAAGAGAGCACAACTTCAGTCACTGACCCCCTCACTCAAAACTTATTGATCAAAATTCAGAGACCTCAACCAGCTACAGGTTTGTTGCCATTGCTAAAATTAGACTGATTCCAAAGTATCTGGAGTGACTGAGAACTGTGAATTTCATACAAGTACGGTCATAACAGATTGGGGTAAGCAGACTTGACAGCCTGTTTGTAAGGGTAAAAAACTAAAGTGTTCACATTAAACCCTGAAAGCTGTAAAATTATTCTGCTGCTCCAGGTAGCTTCTTCCAGCATTTGCTATATTTAAGCAGAGGATAGATTTTATTTCTGCACCTGATTTTATTTCTTTACAGACAGGCTTGATTACAGATAATGAATAGATTTAGGAAATACCTCCCTGCCTGAAAGGATACTGCATGTGAGGATTTGCTACCTTAAAACAAGGAACAGCAGCAGCAAGGAGAAAAATACCTCTGAAATAATGAGGAAACAAATTTTTATTTGTCAGTAAATTACGTACCAAGTTCATAGAAATAGGGCCCTAAGACTATGCCAAAAAAGAATCTGCCATTTCCTTCATAAAATCAGTTAAGAATAATGCTTGTGACTAACTGTAATTGTGAAGAAATGAGCGGTATGGTTTTGAAATTTTTTAAGTCGTAATGCCATACCGTAACTACACGGTCCAGCTTAAATGTGCATCACAGCTCTTTCTGTGTAGTGCTAAATCTGGCTAAATACTGCAACTTTGATAGGTGGGAAATTACTATCAAATCACCAAACAGCAGGAAGCCTGTATTTCTCTGGGGTCTTTTTTAGCAAGAACATGTTTGAAATACCAGGTTAAGATGTTTTTCTAAATCCCTATAATGCATTAGGTTCGCCTATAGCAGAATAAACAGAATTATTGACTCAATGTAGAACCTAACAGAAGGGCAATGACCTAAAAGCTGCAGTTACTCAATTTTCCTTTTCTAACTCATGACATAATCAAATGCTTCCCCTAAAGCACATGAAAGCCCAGATTTATCAGAGATCTATCACAAATTTTCTGTTCTTTTCCTTCAGACTTCCTAACTCAAATCATCTACAGTGAAATTTTCAATTCTCAAAGCCAGACCTACATGAAAGCTTGCTAACACAATGCGGATGTAATTCTTAGGTGGTAAATTAGCCTTTAGGTACAAAAGCTGCACCCAGATCACGAATAAGAAGCAAGACCCAAATTCTGAATGGGCAGAGTAAGGCAGAGTGAGACAGAGCACATTTGTTACAGTTGAAAAGTTGCATGCAAAATTGCAAAAACACCCTCACAATAAGGTATAAGGACTGGAATGAAACTCCATAAAGCCACCACAAGGTCTAATATAATTCAGTCTTAAATGTAAAAAAATTTGTAATTTTTGATGATTTTTTCTGAATGGAGCATCTCCACCTTTTTCCCTCACTTCAGTGTCAAGGAATTGGGATTTCTCCAAGACAGAGGTCTTAACTCCAGCCACTAAGACAACCTTGCTACTTCTCAACAACAAACAAGGTCTTTAGTCAGCTATCATATCTGTTCCTGGGAAATGGGAGGCGCATTCTGCTTCCTTTGAATTTTAGAACTGCATGTCCCATAGTCAGAATAGGCTTCTGTCACAATCTGATGTTTAAGAACATCTCTTTATGAAGTTTTATGCTGCTTTTCCCCTATCACTGAAGTAATGTTAAACAGCATTCAACCCATAACTGGTCTTTTGGTTGTTCTGAAGGTCAAGTTAAATTTGGCAATTTGTCTACCTCTGTTTCTCATTTGAAGCATGACAGAACTGGGCAAAGGAACAACTGGTTATCCAGCACAATGACTGGTTTTAATCAAAAGATATGAACATAAGCTAACTTTGAAGTCTACAATGCCCTTGAAAACAAGACAACAACTGATACAGAAACTCTGTTTCAGGAATAGACACATCCAAAGACACGAGCTGACACCCACTGTCAGCTGCACTGACGATAATTAATCCAAGCAACAAACACGGCATTTTTGAATGTGCAAGGTGTTAAATCTTAGCATGAATCCGTGATAATTCATGGAGTATCAACACAGGTGAGAATTTTCTCTAAACACCTCTGAATTTGGGGAATTCATGACTTATAAGAAGTATCTCTCTCAAAACAACCGACTTCAGAGCCAAACATGCTGCTAAAAATGTCATGCATGAGTGGCCTTTGTATTTCTTCAGGCTCTCACGCCCCAGAACATTACCAATGAGGTGGGAAAGTCAAGGACAATCGCAGCCAGAGCAGAATCCCAGCATCACCTGTGTGAATGTTTCCAAGTGCTCTAATAAAGACAGCAAAAGAAACGAGGGACAAAAGAGGCAGGAAACCTTCTGGCCACATAAAAAGGATTGATTCTTCCTTCAACTACTGCATGAGGAAAGCAGATACATTGCTTCAAAATAGTGAAGCATACCTTCAGATGTGGTTTCCATCCAGCAGATTTAGCTTCTGTCTCCAAGTCAATTGCCTACAACTCTTATTTTCACTTGACTGCAGAAAGAAATCAATAGCATTTTCTACTCAAGTCAGGACAGACTGAAAAAAAAAAATAATCATACCGCACACAAGGACCACTTTATGGGAACGCATGTTTAAAGCCACACTGTCCCAGACTGTCCCCAGTTCTTATCTGTGCTTTTATTTAGCCCAGAACCCTGATACTTAACTGAGCAACCTGACGCTCCCAGCACACACAGGAAGCTATAGCCACTGCTCTGCCTATTGGAAAAACCTATCTTCAGTGTGATTTCATCTACAAGACGAACAACTGTAGGATATTTCAGAATCATGAATTTTGTAGGAAACAGATGACAACTGAGGGAGAAACAAGCAGTTATGCAGTGGCCTCATCTAAAAATATTGTTTTAAAGATTGCTAATCCCAGGAACGGCAGAAGCAAACATGAATAATGTCCTTCAGAGATCCACTCTTTCAGTAATCTCAGTTCCTTCAATCTTTCTCACAACCAGAAAAGTCAGTTCTGCTTTCCAATAAAGTAAAACTAAATAAAGAATAAAGAATTAAGAAAAAAAAAAAAAACAGTCACAACACACCAACCAAAAAACCCAACCCACACTTACAGACACCCATTTTGTAAAGGTCAGTTGACACTCTCTACAACATTTCTTCCCTTCCAGTCTTATTAGATACACTAGTATTTCATAAACTCTCTCAAACAAACTCCCACCACTAAATGAAAGGATTGTGCTCCCACAGAAGAGTCTAAAAAATCAGATATAGAAGTTAAGTTTCAGTTGAGTTAAAGACTTTCCCTGGACCTTGTCAACAACACCAATTTTGGTTTAAAATATTTCTGCACTTTTTTCTTCTTCTGTTGAGATAGTGAACTTCACAAGGGGTAAAGTATCATCACAACTAGCATTGTTATCTGTCAGTCATCTGCCTTATATTCAAGCAAACCGTGTAAACCAAGCTCCCAGAGCTGGGAGGTCTTTTATAAACCTATATTATTTAGAAAACATGAAACTCAAGTCAAGCCAAAACAATAAACTTCTTGTATTTGCTACACAAGTAGAAACTGTTCTTCATTTCCTAAAGTCACATACTGAGTTAGCCAATTTATTCTAAATGCAGTTGTCCTGGACCGCTTTCAGCATTCCTTCAAGCAAATGTGCTGTTATTGAAACAAATAAATCTTTTTTAAGTTCAAACACTTTGTTTCAGTTTAAAAAAAAAAATTGCACTGTATGTCAGTTCTCAAATGCCAGCAAAGGAGCTCAAAGAATGATAAATCTTTGGAAGCAGAATGTAAGAGCTGCCTATCACTGCTGCTAACAATCCCTTCCCGATCACACACGTAGACCGTGCCTTCTCCTGGACCAAACATAAAGCAGCAGCAAGCGCACGCAAACAGAGTCACTTCACAACACGGAACTTGGCTGTTACAGAGCAAAAAGGCTCCTTCTGACCCAAGTCTATGCAAATCATGAGCTTGATTCGGGCCACAGTAGAGGCAAACAGGATTTCAGTATGTATTTTCGAAACACAGGTGAAAACTTAATGTTACTCGTAAATCTCTAGTGCAATTTGGTTAGGATATTCCACAGAAATTTACGCGGAAAGTTACTTGTGAAAACACATCTGCAGCATTATGAATCACAGCAATTTCTGGGGCTTGGGGTTTTTTGCTAATTTATTGGTTTCTTTTTAAATCATACCTGATGTGAGAATACTTACGTTGAAAATAAATTTATGAAAAACACCTCTACACTTCTATCCACAATATAACATGTTAGATTGGATGACCCAGATAAACAACAACATATTAAATTGCTATGTCAAGCAGTTCACAAAAGAAGTATTTCATTTCTGACCTAGTCCCTGGCCTATCTTGCTTTGCACTTTCTTACCAGGCGGGGTGCAAAAAAGAATCTCTTCTTCCCCTTCAAGCTCTTACTTCCTTTTCCTGCAGCACTACTGGAAAACTCTTAAACCCCTCACTCAGTAACAGGAAGCTTCTTGCCCTCTTCATTTCTTTAAAAAAAACCACAAGAAAACTACCACTAAACTTTGAGAGTTTTTCATTCACATCTGATGAGCTAATTTATGTACAACTCTTCCTCAGCAAGCTTGGCAAAAACTGTCATCTGTTTCTCTCAAACACACCTTACTGACCCCCTTTCTTCCTCAAGCTCCTACCACCACCACACCACCTTTGTGCTTGCCACAGTAGCAGACAGAACATCAGCCAAATGCTATTTGCTTTCTGAAAGGTGATGATGGGGCTTTACAGCTCATTTCTGCAGGTAGTTTCAGGGAGAGCAACAGAAGAAACTACAAAATAGCCATGGGAGAGACCATATGCAAGAGTCTGTGGGAAGCACTAAAAATTACTCATCACCACTTGCACTACCCTCTTGGGCAGGAAGCAAAGCCACAGTATAGTTGCAACAGCAGCTCTCATTAAGGCACAGATATGAAGTACTAATTATCTCTTCCTAGACTGGGGACTTTACTATTAGACTGAATTGCAGGCAACTAGTTAGACAGGTTTGGTTTAGCTCTGCTGCTCCTCCTCACACATACTGAGAGCATTCAGTGGTTAAGAGGCATTTTCAGGATTTGCAGGTAAATCAAGTATTTAGCTTCTCTTAGCTTTTGAGAGATTTTAGCAAGGCATCAACACCTTCAGCCATTCTACCTTCCTCAAGATAAGAAGTTTCATTGGGAAAAAAAAAATATGAAAGTGGAAAGCAAACTACAGTTTTTCAGATACCATAACTGATAAGAGATTTTCCCGCAGAGAGAAGTAATTGTTTAGGATCCAATAAATTTCGTTCTGACTTCAGTCAATAATTCTGTGATTTAGCCTGTCACAGGTTTATATTAGTAATCAGCAACTACAGCTCAACACTCAAATTACTTTTGTTCAAGGCAATGTCAAATAGAGGAAATAAGAAACTGCAAAGATATAAATTATTACAGACTCTCAAATATCTTACAAGTATCAACTTGCAATGGTACATAATATTTCAGTTTCACATTCAAGAGAGTATAATCCTTGCCACATCAGTGAGTTGCCTCTCTTTCAAGAGTAAATGCAACTGCAGTACACACGTACTCATTCCCCTGCGATTTTGCCACCAACATCATTCATTTGCAGCATTTAGCTAACTTGAGTGCAAGTTTCCTCTCCTGACACACTCCTGCTATATAACTTAAATTACTTAAGTTTTACAAAATAAGAATATGGGGAGAACAGTACACAAATTAATTGCTATAGGGAAACTGATTTAAGAGATCAAACAGATTAACCTTATATCTTCTACATTTTAAGTTTTCTACCACCACAGTGACCTGAGCCACCACCTTGACCAGGTGTAGCCTCTGAACAATGTAACAATATCAGCAGAAATACCAAAAACACTAAGCTGCTCCAGAAGAAATTCTGTTTTTCCAATGGAGCCATGCTTCATAGCAGGCTATTTTTTTCTCTCTTAATCAATATTTTTCCATTTCTGCTTCAAACAAAAAAGATTCATCAAATAAAAAAACTAAAACAAACGAAAGTTTACATGGCCACAACCACAAGCAGCATCCCTGTGTTGAGATTATATACTTGCCTTGGCTATGTACTTCATCCTTCTTTCTCTCCCCATGTCCTACCTTTCATGGAACCATAGAATGGTTTAGGTTGGAAGGAATTTTAAACATCATCTAGTTCCACGCCCCTGCCATGTGCAGGGAAACCTTTCATTAGACCAGGTTGCTCAGAGCACCATCCTACCTGGCCTTGAACACTGTCAGGAAGGGGGCACTCCATTCTTATGTGGACTTGGATGCCCTGAGGTAAGAACTTTACATTAATGATTCTGCACACCAGTATCAGTCCAAGGAGGAAAACAGATTCTCCTCTTCAGTTACAAGCTTACAGTACTGAAAAATAAGGGAAAGAAGAGGGAAAGAATATTTCATTTCTCTTCCCCTTCCTATGCCTGTATTCCACACTGATGTTTCCAGACTTGCATCACTGTTGCCCAGTTTTCAAAAGGGAATTCCATATTTGGCAACTAAGGTGAAACTTGTTTTATACCAACTCTCTTTAAAAGTTACAGGTACAGTAACAACAAAGTAATCTGACAAGTTACAAAAGTATACCACTACAGCAGCATATAAATCTACACACTTGGTTCAGCTGCTACATTGTAAGTACAGGGCAGTGCCAAACCTTTTTTACTTGCCAAAGAATAACATGGCAGGAGGGTCTGCCAGGGCAGCGCCAGCTACTGAGCTGGCAGTGAGCCTGGGAGCTGCCCAGGGTACAAATCCTGGCCTTTCTACTGCCATCATTTTGAAAGCTGATCACTTGGTATTTCTGTCATTCCTTCAGTAACAAGATTAAAAAGCCCATACTTGCTTTTTAGAAGGTGTTCTGAAACATACTGATTAAAATAAAACTACACTTTTTTTATTCTTTCCAAGTAGCTATGTAGGTAATATTTATAATAACCTCTGTTGCCCAAACCCAGGTAGTGAGCCAAAGAAAAATAAAACATAAAATAGCCCTAGACTGAGAAAAAGCAGGCACCTCAATTGTTTGTTTTCAGGTAAGCAGAAGCAGCAATAAGCAGAAAGCTTTTAGTCACATGAAGATTTCAGCTTTTGCAAGTGTTGCATCTGCTGTCGCTGCTACAGAATGAAGAACAGAGTGGCCTATTTTCTACTTGACTCAAGCATCCCACTATTCCTTGCGCTCCTGGCTAACCAGCAGTGGTATCTTTTCAGCTTGCTGACTCATGCAAACACGCAGGTGCAGGTGGACTGACATCCTGGTGAAGGAACAGAAATACTCTGTAGTGGCCTGGGCTCAAAGACTGATCATTTCGAAAAGCAAAGGAAAATAACTCGGGCATATACAACAAACAGAATTTCCAAACCTCGCTCATCCTAAAACTTGCCTCTCATATGAGGAGGAGATACAAGAAGTGAAACAACTAAGCACAACAACATAGCTTAAATTTTGATCAAAGAACTGGCAAGAAACATAATGAGGGGAGGTAAGGCATAAAACAAAACTAAATTTTCCTCGAAAAAGTTGCATTCTTTGCTTTATTAGGCAGACGTGAATGTGTCCAAAAAAACGCTTAGCAAAAGTCAACATGATGCTTTGAAGCAGTACATAAACAAAAAAACTGTAACAGATTTTCCAGCTACATAAAGAGCTAAAAACTTAATATTGATGACTGAATTGCAATCATGAGGCTTATGTCACTACTTGCTCCATGAAAGTCATGGGTCCAGTTTTAGTGTACATGAAATAAAGCATTGGAGAGCTTATATAAATACCTATTTTCTACACCTTCTGGACTACAGAGGTATTAATGAAAGTTCTGTAAACCCAGGTGCCTAATTTAGGTAAATGTATAATACAGGTAGTACCTCCAGAGCTCATCAGACCATACAAACACTACTGAACTAAATAGAAGCCGCAGGTGCTCAACATGTTTAAAAACATAATGATGCAGTGCATTCAAATGTCACACCAACATTGTTCAAATCTGACTGTCTATTTAAAAAAGAAAAAATCTTTTAACTTTCATAGAAACCAGTCAGCTCACTAGAAACATGCCCAAATGATATTCTATTCTAGGCTGAAAAAGCCAAACTAAGCTGTCACTTTGTCAAAAAACTGCTTTTATGCACAAGCCATTCATGGAGATCTAAGCAACACAACCACTTTTTTTACAAGCATTTTATCCAACAGCTTGCCAAGCTCCATATAAACACATTTTACTATTTCATAAAATTCATATGCCAACTTTTTGAAACATGAAGTGACAAGTTCTCAGTGGAATTTCTGCAGAGCTACAAGGTTCTTGTTGCCCTTACCCTCCTGAGACTGTAAATTGACTATATGAAACAAGAAGACAGAATCTTTTTATTTTATACAGGAATGCCTTGCAAATTGGAAATACTGAAACAGTCTCTGCAATCAGCTAAAGAGGAATTCCTTTACATGAGGCTCAAAAGCCCCCAGAGATCAGCGCACAATAAATATGCACCACTGCTAGATTTCTTTTGCTAATTTCTTTCATGAGACCCCTTAAAGTTAAGAACTAATGTTAAATATCCTTCAAGCCTCAGATACACTTTAGCTAGGTGTTTACAAGGAAATCATCTTATATTAATGATTTTAGTTGTTTTCTAATTTTTTTCCTAAATTGTTCATATCTCACTTTCACCCATGGACCTAAAGTTACACAAAAGCAACTAAGAGTGAACTCACCAATGCCATAAAAATGAAGACCAAGGAAAAAAAGAGAAAGAATAAGCCACTTTCCAAGATTCATGAAGTAAAGCCTCTGAGTATATAGTACAGTTGGATTTGTGCCATGTTATATTACATGTCAATCTATCTGACAGCACTGAAACTTTGCACTTCCTTTTACCAGTTAGTTTTCTTACGACTCAAGGTCTCCCTTTGATTATTCCCAGCTCTGACACATTAGCTATCTTTTTATCATATTTACTTTTACTTTACTATCCGTTTGCATTTGTCATACTGCTATTATTATAGGGATTTTGAAGACATGTCCTTTATGGTGCTTTGCAGCAGCAACGTAATTCCTGTGATGGTTTTCCATTGCAGATGATGGAAACTAAACAGGTAAGTTAAAAACAGACATCAAATTTCTTTTTTTTTTCATAAAACAGTAAACCCAAAGCTCTCCCTTTTTTAATGCTGTTCTTACAAGCAGCAATTTTAGGCTTACTATATCAAAGAACAGCAAAAAATATTTAACTAGCATTTTTGGTGGTTTTATTACCACTTCCTTTCATATATCCCATGTATGTTTTTTATATATATGTATATAAAAATTAATACTTAAGAAAAAGAAGAAACCATGACCACTTAACTCAAAAATATTGGAAGAGCTCAGCGGCAGCTGTAATACCTGGAAAAGCTTTAATATTTAAAGTTAGCTATGCTCTAGTATTCCTAGGGTTACAGAGCAAGCCAGTCAGAATCAGAGCTCATTTCCTGGTATTTAATCCTTCACTGGAATTAGCATCTACCTTTCAGTTAGTAATCACTTTTATATTACAACCTCTTAATTCAGAGTTTCAATTTTCAAGACACGTAGGAATGCCATTTACTCCTACAGAAGAATCCCAGGGCTTCTCTACTAATCTAGCAGCATTCCCTTAACCACTTCCAAAATTTTATTTAAAAGTTGTCATTTTTCCAGACTCAGTCTCTTCTTTTTCAGTTTCAGTTGGCTATAATGGAAGGCTATTCCCTTTAGCATTCTGACAGAAAGGAACCACCTCCAATTCGCAGGTAGATTTTATCCAGCCTTACAGCATGCTTAGAACAGTCTGCAAACACAGCCTGTGTTTGTGCACCAGGCACACACCACAGTGAGAAAGTGCTCAATGGCTCTTCTGAAAGCAATTGATTCTATTTAGAACCCACACCTACACGAGAGCCTTGCTCAGGCCTCAGGACTGCTCCCCTTCAACAACTGCATGCCAGCCAAGCAATCCCAAATTGCAACCCTAGCTCTCCATCGCTCCCTTAACCACAGCATCGTGAAAATGGCATCCATGGAATATCTTCCCCATGGTGCCAGCTGTCTTTTCCCCAGAGAAGAGAAGAAACCTTGCTTAGCCAACATACATGGGTTTAAATTTCAATCCTCTCTGGATCAATCCATCAGCCAGGTGTTTGGGGACAGGGACTTGTATCCTGCTCTCTCGCGGGAAACTGATGGAGACACACCTGTGCAGGTACTGGACAGAAGTCACCAGCTCTGCCTGCAAGGAGTGTCAGACCGGCCATCAAGCCAAGCCTGCCCGGCATTGGGACCAGCGGGGTACCCGGGGCTGGGGACACACCAGGGACCAACACACGTCCCGGGAGGGTTCCGGGCCGCCCGGGAGGGAGCAGCCGGAGAGGAGGCGTCGGGAGCCAGGTGCTCCTCGCTTCCCAATCCCCTGCAAGTCATCGGAACAGAACGTCCAAGTAAGAACGCGGTCACACAAAAGACGAAAGCGACGACCTGAAACACGGCGTGAAAAGCAAAGGCGACCCCAGGGCACAGCCTGCTGACACCGCACCGCCAGGGATGGCGGGGGGAAGCGGGGCAGAGCGGGACGAGCTTTAGGTTGGACATTAGGTAGAACTGCTTACATAAAGGGTGATTAGACATTGGAACGGGTTGCCCAGGGAGGTGGTGGAGTCACCGTCCCTGGAGGTGTTTAAGGAAAGACTGGATGTGGCACTTAAGTGCCACGGTCTAGTTGAACATGGTGATGTTCAGTCATAGGTTGGACTCGATGATCTCAGAGGTCTTTTCCAACCTAATTGATTCCGTGCCTCCGA
>VWZT01010242.1:491797-521592 GCA_013397055.1 Pachycephala philippinensis | reverse complement strand
GGGGCCGGGCCGGCCCCAGGGCTGTGGCGCTGCGGGTCCATGTTGGAATCGGGCAGTGTTGGCGGCTCGGTGCGGCCAGATGCTGCTGAATAAACCCATCGCTCACAGAAACGCAAGGGCACATACTGTGCTTGCGCTCAGATACAGCCCAGGCGTATTGCCGCGTCTTTATGATCCGATGCCGCAGTAAGGCTGTGCCCCTTCAGCCCCAAGGAGAGAGATTTTTAGACAAACGCGGTGCTGGTTTGCGGTTCAGATTTCGTCAGAGTACTTTGAGATCACAGAAACATTCAGGCCTCTTACGTCTCTCGGAGATTTTTTTTGTGAAAAGCGTCGCTCTGCAAGCTTACTCATACTATGGAAGTGCCACACAGAGCTAAAGAGTCACACAGAATCACGGAATCAATTAGGTTGGAAAAGGCTTCTGAGATCATCGAGTCCAACCTATAACTAAACACCACCATGTCAACTAGACCATGGCACTAAGTGTCATGTCCACTCTTTCACTAAATACCTCCCGAGATAGCGACTCCACCACCTCTCCGGGCAGTCCACTCCAATGTCTAATGACCCTTCTGTAAAGGAATTCTTCCTAATGTCCGACATAAACCTCCCATGGTGCAGCGTGAGACGATCTCCTCTCATCCTGTCACTTGTTGCCTGGGAGAAGAGGCCCACCCCGCCTACAACTTTCTTTCAGGGAGTTGTACGGAGTGTAAGGTCAACCTTGATGTGACCTCATACAACTTGCAGGTTACATCCCGCTCTAGAAGCAAGGGACAATCCCCACCTTGTGTATTCAACCTTAGATTACGACTGCCAGCAGCAAGTGAATGAAGCAGAATTAAATTAGAGGAGGGGAGAGTAAAAACGGAATCTGGCCATATACAGAAACCATCTGGGTTCATCACCTGCTCTGCCAGCATTACTTAGCTCAATGGAAAGTTTTTCCACATGCTGGATGGGAGGGGTAGAGGAGCTGATGAGAAGCTGTCATTGCTGACAAAGCACAGGGAGGTGTCAACTGCACGATAAGGTACGGTGCTATATATGATTACTAGTGCATAGCTAAGTCATGAGGTCACAGCCAGAAGTTTGTTTCTCAAGGAAAGGCAGGAGTGTAACCATTTTGAGGTGATTATTTCTTCCAGAAGGCAGTAGATGATTCAGAATTTCCCTTGGGACAGGTAGCTAGCAACTGAAATTCTCAGAAAACTTCATCACTCCTTTACCAAAGTAATATTTTCCAGAGTACTGCAAGTGCTTTGCTTTGCAGTTGCAGATGTGGATCTTTCTGAACAAGGCCTGATCATGAGCTGGCAATTTTCCTGAACGGGAGGAAGAACACCATCGATCTTTCAATGTCAACATTAAAGACATTTGCTAAAATTAGAGCTAACCATTTAAATTTTGCAAAGCATTCACATCTTTGGTCACCTAGTAATCAAAGCCAACACTGAGAAGAAAGGGATGCAGACATAAAAAAGAAAACTTATCTGTAGAAGGTTATTCTACCCAGATTTAGTCTGCCAGTTTTAACATCAATAGGAACAAGGACTACATTGCTGTTGGTAATAATAAACTCTTCAAGTAGTTCCCATTGCCCTCCTTGAGCAAGAAAAACAGCCATTACTGCCCATTTTCACCACTAAGGCATTTGTTTTTACTCTTTCAACTCTACAATGTACTGACAAGACTTGTCTTTTATTATAACTCCTTTTAAGTCCACAGTGCTGGTGAGAGAGGGCTAACAGCACCCTTACTATGGTAACCTGGCATTTGTAAACCAAGGCAGCATAATTTCCCCTCCATGCTATACTGTACACAGCTCCCTAGTGTTGCAAGCAGCCATTTTATCCTTTCTTCTGTAAATTAATTGTGCTTTGCCAGTAAATTTTTTGGCCCTCACTGCTGCTACTGGGAGGCTGTCCGAGAGAAACCTCTCTAACAGCTGGAAGGCTTTTAAAAACGTCAAGCCTACATTTCCTTGTGACCAGTCCACGTCCATCTTTTCTTCCTGTGCAAATACTGTCCTGAAGTAGCCTTTCCCGCTCTCCTGTGTGTACCCCTGCCAAAAATATTTATAGACACCAGTCTCATCCCCACACAGTCTTTATTTTGCTGGACTAATCAAGCCATGCTCTTCTCATTCTTCTTGTGAGCCCTGCCGGTGAAAGCTGGACCGGTGCAAAGCTGGTCATGAAAAACGCAGAATGTGATCTGTGCCCTGATTCCTTCTCTCATGACACAGCCCTCCTTCTAGTTTCTGAATCCATATGTTGGCCACAGAAAAACCACTAAAAGCTTAGAACCAACTAAGCAACTTCAAGCACAGGCCAGCCCAGAGGCTGATAAGAATTAGGCTACCGTCTCATTTGTGCAGAACTTCTATTGATTCATGGTTAAAAGATGGAAATGGGCTCATTTGTTTCCTCTTGAGATTGGAGTACATGGCAGGATTCTGTTTCAAGTTCATAAAGGTGGAAAAAACTGTTTATGTGGGCACAGGCTGTCAGACCTGGTGGAAAACAGCTGCCTGGCATCTCCCCTCCAGGAAGAGCAGCAAGCAGCCATTTACAGAGCAGCAACGGCAAATCATTTGGGAGAAAGAGACAGAACAATACTGTGACATTTCCATTGCTCTTCCATGTTAGTAGAATAGTTGTAATACCAGTAACACGTATTTAATAGCATTCATGTTTTCTTTTGAAGTGTTTTACTAACTGTATTATTCATTTCTGGTCAGAAGAGAAATGACTGTAACATTTTTGATATGCAGTGCCATATCATTACTTAATTGTGCTGATGCAGAAAGTTTGAGTAGCCCTAGCAAAGAAAACAGAAAATTACGGGCTTGCAGATTGCAAACAGGACTTTTTTCAGCCTGCCAGCCCTAAATGAAGATGCCACATTGTCACTCATTAGAATCACCATTCCTTCCAAATCTCAAGTCACTGTGGTTAAGTTTCACTGGAGGTGAAAGATATGTCTAGCAGGATTGAAAGTTGAGGAATTGAGTATCCTCACCAGTTCTCTAAGCAATTCTCCAACACAGATAAGACATACATTTCTAATGTAAAAAAGGAAAAATCTGGTCTTTAACTTCAATGTCAAGAAAGTGATACATGCAGAACATTTTTCTTCTTTGTAGATTGCCTTGCACTAAAAAAAATACACTCTTATTTTCCTTCCAGAATGGTTCATTCCATGGGCAGTCTCTTAGAATTCTCTCTTCATTTGTTAATGAGGCCAAAAGATACGTGGTGGGTTTTTTTATTTTTCTAGGCCACATTTGGAAATAGCGGCACCATTTCTAAACTCACTCTCTGTGTAAGGTTTAACTTGTTACTCTAATGGGAAATTTTTGATTCTCAGGAGTCAAGATAGCATCTTTTCCAGTAGATCTTGAGTGGGATATTAATAAACATATGGACTCAGTGTTAACTTCTGTCTGTCACATTTAAAGTTGATGTTGCTTCAGAGTGGGAGGATGGCTCTCAGAATTCTGAGGGATACAAGCAGAGGAACTTCAGAATGAATAGAGGTCTCACATGAACTGTACTATCGTCTCCACAGAAGCAGAGAAAAACTAACAGACCTATTCCAGAATGTGTAGAAATATACTTGGGATTTTTAAACATATTTGTGCGAGTGTGAAGAGCCTAATGAAAGTGGGACAGCATACCAGAGGATTTCTAATAGGGATAGATTAGAAAGTCCCCAATTGGTTCTAGGTTCATATGTTATGATTCCCAGTAAAACTCTGAATTTTGGAATCTTTTATGTCAATTAACTTCTAAACCCCTATAGTAAAAGTATTAACCTTATAATATTGGTTTAAAAAACAAATTACATAACTAAGAGGCTCTATCAAGATTTTACAGTAAATCTAGAAAACATGCTAGGATTGAAAGAAGGGAGTGGTGACTTCTGCACTCATGATATAATTATTTGGCTAGCTCTGTTTTGTTGGGGGTTTCCTAATTCATTTTTATAGTACCGTAATCCAAATAGTACTAAACCAGAAACCTTGCGCTGCTTTTCTTGAGCATAATCCAAGAACCTGGTCCCAGAATAGTCTGTACTGCTTTACACCATGGTTTTTTTCCTGAGAAAAAGAGAACCCTTGAAAAAGCTATTCCCTACCTTCTCTTTACAGACTAGCAAGAATGAACACTTACTTGACAAAATCAAGATAATTCATCATTCAGCAACTGAAAACCAGTGGGAGACAGCAAAGTAAAATAGTTTTTTATGTGAGATTATAGTGATTAAAGTGAATGAATTAAAGTGAAACAATTCTGTGTTGCTCAGTGTGCTAAAGTTCATCATTGTGCCTCTATACATCAAATCAAATCATACTTATTGCTCAGGCAGTGTAACCACATGTATATCTTTCTTTGGATATCCGCTTACTCCCTGTGAATTCTGAAGCAAGATGCACAAGCTTATTTCATTTTGAGAGCAGCATGCAGTATTGTGGGCTGGCTTCAGTTTGATAGAAAAAGAACTAACAAAAAAGCCAGAGGATACTATTAACTAATGCCTTTGTGATGCCACGATGATTTTTGTCTTTTCCATATACCCCTTTTATATACCCTTTAATATACCCTGTTATGTAGCTTTTATGTACCCTTAGTCCTTCTAGCCCACATATTTGTAATTCCTTAAGTCTGATAACTTAGCTGAGACCCAATATTCTGTTAAGCCAGGAGACCAAACATCCTGGAGGCCTCCAGTTGGGGGTCAGAAAGCCTCAGACACCAAGGTCCTCTCTAGAACACATCCTGTAAACTAAGATAGGCCCATCCAGGGGGGGACTCTTCGGAATGGGGGGTTCATTTGAACCTCTCATTGGGGAGTCTTTGATAGATATGATAATTTGCGAGGCCTATAAATTGTATACAGGATCTATCATATGGGTGCATTTCAGTGCGCTTTTTGGCACATTCCACCCGGACGAAGCGTGCACCTTTAAAGATCCTTAAATAAATACCACGGTAAAACCCTTTTCCCCTTTAACCGTGCCTGACTTTTAATTTTAAGACCAGGAAAAGGCAAAATTTGTGTTCACATTTGAGAATCAGTATGACAGCTGGTTTAGAAGGCAAGCCAGTACCTCCAAAGCAGAGATTTAGAGAAAGCCTTGAATTCCAAAAATGTAGAAGTTGTCCATAATTATGGAGAAAGCATAAACTCTAATTCCAAATATAGCAGCCTAAAATTTCATCCTTTGGTGCTCACAGTCAGTGTAACTGAGTTTCCTTGTCTTCATTGTTATACATGGTTTCAGTCTTCCTGCATTGCTGGCATTCTTATTCTAGCAACATCATGTTCCATCCACTGTATTTCCTTGCCAGTCGTTAAAGTTTTTAGAAGTAATTCTAAACTTTGCTTTAGAATCCACTGGAAAAGACAGCACCATATAATGAAAAAGGAAAGATGTTTCTTTGCTTATCCTTGAAGCATGTAAAGGAGAATACAGCTAAACTGCTCTGTCTGATAGCTTTCTGCTGTTAAATTAATTCCCACAGAAGAAATAGAATTGTGCTAAAAAGATAACCTGAACCACATTGAGTTCTACTCTTAGGTTTTCAACTTTTTCCTTGGATATAATCAGTTTTATACCACTGTATTGAGAGAATCTCTCCTAAATACAAGCTACAGGTACAGAACAGTATTCGATGACAGGTCTATACAACATACATCATTTATATGGAGAGAATATATATTATTCTTTAGTGTTGCTCCTAGCCAATCAGATTGTCATGTCCTATTACAAGTGTTTTCAACAACAAATGTTCATAAGAAAATCAATAAATCATCTTTGGGTAGGAGATGTAGGACAAGGAATAACAAACATCAGTTGTACCAAGTGAGGTATATGTGGGAAAACCTTTGAGTGATAAAGACAATTACATAATTAATTGTCTGAAGATCCTGTGTAATCATTAGACTAAAATTAAAATCATTAGATATTTTTAAGAAAAGGTTAGATAAACCTCTATCAGAAATTTTGTAGGTAAGGTAGCATTAACGTGATGAGAAATTAGATTTCTTGTTTTTCTTTCCAGACCTATTTTCCCATGTCTCTGTTATTCTGTATGGCAGAAGAAGGACCCTCAGTTCATGGACTAACCAGTTAAAAGACAAAAGACAGAAGTAAACCGTGAATTTTCATGACAGAAAGGTTATCCCACAAGGATTCATACTTAACACTGAGCTGTCTGTTCACAGTTCATAAGTGAACTGGGAAAAGGCATGAATGATGATGTGACAACATTTGAAGAATGTATCTGGTAATTCAGATCTAAAGCTGATTGAAAAGTACTGCAAGGGGCTTCCACAACGCTGTATGAGTAGTGGTAGTTGAAAAGCAGCGTTCCAAAGCACAAAGCAGCATAATGCTCAAGGGGGTAAAAACATACAGACATGATGAACTCTAAAAGCTGGTGTCAACCAGCCTTGCAGTCTCTGAACAAAACTTCAGTGCTCAGAAGTGATTAATAACACGAGAAAGATGAACTTTTTAAGGAAAAGGGTAAGAAAACATAATGTAAAACACATTTATAGTGCAGTACACTACTTGCATGTTGCTTTCAGTTCTAGTTACCCCAAAGTCCATATAGCAGGATTACAGTAATGTTCAGGATTGAATAACCACAACCCAGAAAATCGAAATGACAAAATACAAATACATTACCAGCTTTTAAATACAAAATACTGGCACTGCCTTAGCAAGTCTGCAGTACTCAGATTACTGGAAGATGGAAAGGCATACAGAAGGGATTATTGCTACCTCCTTGCCCTTTTTAGATATTTCTTCATTGTGTGCTCGTTGGGCCTCTGGTCTTGTCTACTACAGCCATTCTTACGATCCTTTGAAGAGAGGCTAAATACATTTGGATTTGTTAGCTGGGAGGATAAATGATTTGGGGGGAGGGGAGGTGATAAAAGTGGTAAAAAATAAATGGAGACAAAAGGCACATTTGATTAATATTGTTTCATTTGCAGCTATTGTATACTATGGTCCAGAGGAAACTTCCAGCTCAGGAATTCACTGCAACACAGTTTGTTAGAATATGAGGAGCTGTGCTAACAAAAGAAACAAGTGATCCAAGAGCTAAATCCCTCCTGCCTGTGAATGATTTTGTGTAACTATGGTGGAATTAGATTTAGAAAAACCTAAGGACTCCTATGCTGAGAGCCTCAATATGTTGCTGAAGTTCTGGTTTTCTTATTTCCACCCTAATTTTATTATTTCCTAACTCCATCTGTGCCTCAGTGGCAAAATCCTAAATTATCTAGATTCCAGAACTGTATTTACAGCCAAATAGGAAATGACAGCATTGGCTGCTGGCTCACAATGCTGAAGAAGTTGAGCAACTCTGAATTTTAAAAGAAAGCCAGATGGTCTAATGAGAGCTGAAACCAGAAGTTCCATTGTCCTGCATGGTTGTATTTCTTTGGGGAGCAGGTTTCCTACCTGTAATGCAAGGTAGAATATTTTCCCATCTTTAGGAAAACTTTTATATTAAAGTATTACTAAAACTATCACTTAGCTTTACTAGCTATGTCCATCAACCAGTAAAAAATTTGCACTCAGCCGAATTCCAGTGAGCCTAAAAAAAGAACTGACTAAAATCTTTTTATACTTCAGGCTACAATATTGCCAATACAACTCAGGAAGAAAAAGATATTATACTGAGTCAAATTCTTGTTGTTAATGCCATATATAGAAAAGACTTAAGCTCTGACTGCTGAAGAAAAAATATTTTTTAAGCCCTTGTTACCAGACCTCAAAAATTTTTTTGTCAAACCCTTACTGTGCTTTTGGCTGGATCAAGTATCAACTATATCAAAATATCAAGGAGAAGGTGACTTTGACTTTGACCTCACAGAAGATGCACAAAAAAGATTAGATGCAGGGGAAGGATGGGGACGATGCATCCACAATCCCTCTTACTACAAAATGTTAATGCCCTTGCTGCTGAGTTAACTTCTTATTACTTGCTTCTGTCTTACTTTCATTCCAATTTTATACAGTCACTCAGTAAAATTAGAACAATCAAAAGCATTAAATCAATGCACCTAAGCTGCAGTACGTTCAATTCCCACATTAATGTTTCCTTGAAGGATAAAGTGCCCTTGGTTTCCTGTAGCCTCAGCTAGTGTTTTGTGTCTGGTTGTGAGGGGGTTAATTTCCCTCACAGCAGCCTGTGTGGTGTTGTGTTTTAGATTTGTGAGCAAAGCAGTGTTGATAACACACCCGTGTTTAAGTTACTGCTGAGCAGCGCTCGCACAGCATCAAGGCTTTCTCTGTTTCTCACTCTGCCCCCACAGCACGTAGGCTGACATGAGCTGACCAAAGAGGTTCTGCACACTGTGTAACATCATGCCCAGTTATGAAACTGGGGGGGAGGTTTTGCAAAGTTGCCATTGCTTGCAGACTGGCTGGGCATCGGTCTGCTCGTGGGAGGTGGTGAGTGCCTTTCCATCACTTACTTTTTTTCTTCATCCTTTTTTATTTCATTGCCTTGTGAAACTGGCTTTATCTTGACCCATGCCTTTTTCTTGCTTTTGCCCTTTCGATTGTTTCCCCCATCCCACCTCAGGGAGAGTAAAGGAGAAGCTAGGTGGGTGTTTAGTGGCTGGCCAGGGTCAACCCACCACCCACAGAAAAGCTCTGAGGAAAGAATGAGAAGGAAATGGGATGCATCTTACTGGACTAATTGCTTTGCCATGGCTCTCTTCTTCAATGCTGTAGGTGGAAACAACCAAATCCTTATTGTTAGGGACTGGGTGGAAGAAGTTACGGTTCATTTTCTCTTTCCCATCTGCTGGTGCCAGCAAGAAGGCAGTATGGATCTCAAAGGGATTAATAAACTGGTAATAGTTCCTATTATGTGAACCAAACAAAATATGCTGCTTCTTCCAACCTTTAATGCAGACATAGGCAACCCATAGCTCATATGTGGCTTCTGCAAGAGCTACACCGTATGACAGACAGATAGCAGGCAGTGCAGCAATGGAAGTTCCTGCACCTTCTGTATGTCCAGCTGTCAGAAAAAGCAACCAGATTGAGGCCAGTAAAGCAAAAATTACCCTGCCACCTTGGGCCCAGCTCTACTCTCCAGGAGAATCCTTACCAATAGCCTATAGTGTCATTCTAAAGTTTGACCTCTCCTTAGTGTTATGGGGTGTCACATGAACTTGAGCTTTCATCTCTCATCTTCCTTAATCTGAAACTGTTGTGTTTGATTCTGCACAGCCCCAGTCTGATACCATGACATCCAAACCAAAATTTTCCCCTGATTGAAGTTTTCCTGCTGTTGGGTAAACCTATGGTAGAACAAGCTCCTTCATTAACCCTGAGACTTCTGAGGAACTGTAGGAATTTGGATTCTACCCACACATGAGCTTTTCAGGATGGTTGGAAAGCAGAAAAACATGGAAAGGGGATTTTTTTGTTTGTTTGTCATCTCAGAGTAAGGAGACTGAAATTTTAGGAAGTGAATTTAGTACACTCTTTAAATAGAGCTTCAGTAGTAAGTTAATGGAGATATGTTTAACTCAGAGTCTGTTTCAAACCACTTTGTTACTATTGGAAAAAATTCATCGTATGTGTTTCAGTTCTTCTGGCTATAAAGTAGAAACAAGCGTCTTTAGACATCCTTAATAAGGCTGTCTGAAATCTGATTGGTAACTGTGGGCACTCCGAGTACTGACCATTCCTTTATTAGTAGTACTTTATTATTGCAAAATGATAGCTGCTAGTGCAAACAAAGCTTTCTTCGTATAACCCATTGAGTCCATCACTTGCAATGGATTTTCTGGCATAAGACAAAACACCAGGAGCTGTAACTTTAGCATGCTTGTTATAGAAGTAAGTGTGCTTGAAATAGAAATATATGTGCTATCAATGGTAACACAAACAATAACAGTAGACTGGCATCAGATTACCAAGCTGTTCTCAGTAGCGAAATCCAGACCATTGTATGTAGTGAACTGGATGCTTAAGGAAAAGAAGATAAACTAAGATAAAGAAAATTTCTTGAAATGGTGACTGTTGTGCTGGTTACACTAAGAATCCATTTTGGGTGCTAAGCTCACTTCAGTCTGCTTAATTTTGATGTGTTGCTTTTGACTCTAGTCACTCCCAAGTAGAGATCAAGTTCTGCTCTTAAGAAATGAAAAGTCTTGGCTTCTTTGGATCTGTGCCCCATTCCTCATGCTTTCCCCATGTCCACACCTCAGGTTCCCTGCCCATCATCAATCTTCCCTTCCCCCAGTGTCCACAGCTCCCTCCTCCTGCCTCCCAGCTACCATCTGGGTGAGAACCAAGGGGATGTGGCTGCTTTTGAGCTGGGCATGTGCTGGCTGCCAGCGAACTCAACATAATAAATAACCTTTGAGCTCAGGCAGCAGCCTTTCAGTCACGGCAGTAATTTGAAGGAAGTAGTCTTTCCTTTACTGAGCTGTTATGTTTCTTAAAACTTGGAGGTATTTCATAGCCTGAAATTTTCTGTTTCTGAGCCAAATGTAACTGACATGAACTTATGGATTCAAAAGTTATTAGACAGGGTCTGACAAGATGGGTAGGCAAACAACATATCCCCTAAGCCCTGTTTCCTGAGGCTTACAATCCCAGAAAAGTATCCTTTGATGATGTAATAGATACAGTTCCCAGAAGTTTATAAATAAGGTTTAACGATGGAAGGTAGGGCAATACGCAAAATATTGGTCTCAGGAGTTTCCATACCATTTACAATATTCAAGGGAATTCTCCAAAGCCATTTAGCAGGAAAAGTACAGTGGTTTTGATTTATTTGGATGCATACAGAAATTAGTAGAGACTGGGAGTACATTTCAGGAGCCAGAACATGTGTCCTTGTTAAATGTCTCTGCTCCAGCAGTTAGACATCATTTCCCAAACAAATATAATTGTAGTTTATTGTCAGAACCTAGACAGGATTATATATAAATTAAAAAGGAAAAAGAAAGAAGTATTCATAGGTCCATGCTATAGAATCCTACTGAATTAAAGATTTTCACTGCCTTTAGGACTTTCTGCATATAAGAGATCTTCTACTTGAACATCCACAGATGAGACTCATAGGCAGTGTATGTATGACTGTATTTTCTGCTTTTATTAAGTGCATTCTTTTTTCACGTTTTGAGCATCCTAGGCTCTACCTGACCTGAATTCAGATGCAAAAAGAACTGGTTTTGGCACAGTGCAGGTAACATGATACCTGTTCTAAAGCCTGATAAAATTGCATGCTCTCTTTTCTGTATAATCTCTTTTCCTTGATATCATTTGAATATTGATACCACATGTCATCCTTATCCCTTCCAAAACACACTAAAAGTGAGGGGGAAAAAGAAAAAAAAGGAAAAAAAAAAAGCCAGACACAAATTCACCTTGTTATGACCTTGATGGAAGGAAGATGTGTGCTGAACTCAGTGGCATTACTAATGAATTTATTTATGACTAGCAATAATTTGGATTGCATTGAAAATATGTCAGGTCCCTGAAATAGTAGAAAAATCCGTCTAGTGTCAAAAATATGTTTCAGAAGAACTTAATATCTGAAAGCATTCTGGTGGTCATACCAATTCTGGATAAACTGGAAACAGAGGAGTAAATTTGGTAAATTACTGATGAGGAAATAATATGCAGTGACTGTAGCTCATATTGGTCAGGCAGCAGAGCACATAATACACTTTCACAGAGAAAGGGGCTAATAGAGAAGTTCTGCACATATATATGAGAAACAATACTGGAAATAAAGATAAAATATGGAAGAAAGCCTGAGAATATGGGGAATTTGATTTCCCAGCTCAAACTGATCATGTGTAAAATGCAGATCTAAGTGCTGTGCCCTGACCACTGCAGAGCTTTCAGCAGGCAAGTCACGTAAAATCCCCTTCAGGACCTCTTTCCTACATGCAGAAGCTATATGGACTTATTTCATGCGCTATTAACCAAACAAGTTCAATTTTTGTGTGTGGTTTCTCTTGCATCGACTCAGAACTATTTTTATCTGTTTGCTTTATGACTATACATTTACACCATAAGCACAAATGAAGTTTGCAAACATTTGCTCCATTCAGAGTCATTACTTCTCCCCAGTCCTTTACCACTGACCATTTGCAAAAGGCCATTTACGCCTGCAGTTCTGCCAGGCTGACCCCAAACAGGTCCCTGGTGCCGGCAAAGTTGGCGAGCAACCTCCAGTGAAGTCTCCAAGGGGATGAGCCAAAGAGCACCTCCACAACAGGTGTGGGTGCAGCAACCTGCTGCTGGATGGTGACAGGCAACAAGGTGCTGGATCTTCATCAGTTCCAGCTATGCTGGGAAGGAAACATCAATCTGCTGCCCTGCTGACAGCTAAACCAGTGTAAACAGATCTAAACTGTGCTAAAGCCTTGACTGCACACAGCCTTGTGTTATATACTTGCTATATTGATTGGAAAAATCAATAATGCTAAGCAGGTAACCCCCCTGTGCAAGCGCATTTATAGCATTCTAAAGGATTTTTTTTCACTGATGTGATATTCCTATAAATTTCTCTCTAATGCAATGAGTAATTTTATCATAATCTACAGCATGAAGTAGTGTTGCATCCGGACCCAATAAATAAGCGTAAAAGATGAGTATCTTTATCTATCATCTCATGAGGCCATTTTAATTTAATCTTGTCTAATTGCACTGCAATGTAAAATAGTGCAATTTTTAAGTAGTTTTAGGATGCCTTTATTAGCCAAATAAAACAAAAGGAAAACCCAAAAAACTACTGAGCAGGGCCAAATGAAGCTGCAGGATAGCTGGGAGGGTCAGGCTGCAAGTTATTCTGTTGTTCCCATGCTGTGTGACATGGAATGTACCACACTGAAGGGTGCTGATAGCCCCCAACTGTAGCCAGGTCTCCTGAATGCCCTTTGGTGGCTTTTGAAAGGATACAACTTGAAACCAAGTAAAACAGCAGAATAAATTGATAATTTCTGATATTAACCTCCTTCAGTCACAACATTTTATTTACTACACAATACAGTTCAAAATGATACCCCTTATTTAAAAAGTATTTTCCTTAAGAAACCTAGCCAGAAGTCACTGCTATATGCAAATATATATTGAATGCATAAATACATAAAATTATTATCTTTTTCTAATGATGAGATTGCATTAACACGGGTAAGGCTGCTTACCTGCTTTGATGCTTCTATCAGTACATTCACTTCGTGGGTGTAACTTTTAGGTGCAGTTTTGCACCGTGCCTTCTGCCTGTTTACATGCCATTGTAAAGGTCTGCTCTTCCCTTTCCCTTCATCTGAATCACGCAGTCCTCAGAACTTACTGTCCTGCTGAGTGATGAAGCTGTGGACAAGCACAGTAGATCTGGAGAACCAAAACCTGCAGGCAAGTAATGCATATTTGAGCACTTGCCAGTGCCCATGGCCACATGGTGGGCAAATATTCCCATGCTGTGCCTGTCAGCCACCCAAATTTCTAATAGAGTTAAGAACTGAATGACAATCTTCCCAAAGGCAGCCTCAGAGTCAGAGAGTTCAGAAGTGGCTTAATACTTGGCAAAAGCTCCACCTAGGCAATCCACGGTGTCTTAGGAATGCAAATATTTTGCAGCACTGTGATCGTGGTAGGAGGTTTATTCTTTGCAGATGAAAAATAAGGGAGTAGTGTATCCCTTTTTTTTCCAAAACACAGAGTGTCAGCTCCTGGCCCAGAGCATTTCACACGGGTTCCTCACTGCCCTGAGTTCAAGCAGATAAACATGTGGCTGTGCTGTACCAGGGACTGCAGACCCTGCCTTCACATATCTCAGTGAGATGCCTATCTGCTACTGCATTTATGCAGAAAATGCAGGAACGCTCAGCAACTCGTCCAAGGTGTGTCCCGGACAGACACAAATACCTTGTAGTCATTTCCATAAAGTCTCTCACACTGTGAGACAATCGGTGCAGGAGGGAGCACAAGCCCCGGAAGAGCTAAACAAACCCAGCGCTCAGAAGCCAAATTTGTGGCTTGAAAGAAGTCGCATTGGACATAGGGTTTGACAGGAAGATACTCTGTCATTTCACTGACAGACTTAAGGTTTCTCTGAGATCCAGTTGTGACTTTTAGAAATTTAGCACGCAATACAGAGAAAAGGAGTTTGTTTTCTCTATTGTTTTTTGAACCAATGTAGCTCCTGGGCTGTGTGTGGCATGTATTCAGAATGTCCCTATTATCAGTTGGAATTACATAGCAAAATTAACCACTCTACTCTTATACTAAGAATGCTACTTTTGTATTATGTTTATTACATTATCTTATATATTGTTAATAATCATACATACTCTTGGGTTTTTTTGCATACTAATGTTTTCCATTAAATGCTCTTGTGTCATTTTAAAAAATCAATGGCTGTATTATCTTCAGGTTGCCTCATGTATTATGGCACTGTAAGAAACTGGGTGTTGGAAATAAAATGTTAAGCCACCCAAAGCCACTGCAGTTAATCATATTTAACACCTGACTAAACTGGGCTCACCCAGAGCTTCAGGTAGAGTCCTGCTCAAGTCATTCTGTTGTATTATGTGAAAGCACATTAATAACTGCAGTTTCTATTAAAGCTGGATGTAATTCTAAGAAGCCAAAGGTCCTGTTTTTATCTTGTTTTTCTGGTACAAGAAGTCTCGGAAGAGCTTATAATTTATTTTTCTATGACCTACAGATTGGCTACTGATCCTAAATCTATTTTCTTTTAATTAGTATATCATCATGAAAAGCATATGAGAGGTCATTGCAGAGAGTATGCTCTGCTGGCCAACCTCCATAGTGATGCCATAGTGCTGAGTGGCTTTTTATTTACTCTCTTGAACCTATGATGAATACATCCTCTGTAGCAATCGAAGTGTTAACTTTTGTCATCTCGATCCATATTTCCACCACAAAACTGATGTGAAAACTCGGCTTTTGTGTTGCCTGAATAACATAATCCCCCCACACTGCTCACACTTGAAATGGATCAAAACCCCCAGCTTTGAAGAGCAAGTGGAGTGTTAAGGCAGGGCAGGCATCAGTGTGGAGAGACACGGGTTTTTTTGAAACAGGGTGGGATTAGAGACAGATTTACAAAGAGTCAAGTACATCAAGGAAAGGGGATAGGAGCTCAAGGATGTCCTACTGCATATTACTCTAAAAGGTATGCTTTTTCCTTTGTGGAAATGCTTGAACTTGACTATTTTTTCACTTGAAAGGAACAGCCTTTTCTTTTCTTCTGTCTCTTAGCATAAGAAAGGAGCAGGCTTTTAGTGGTAGCTGGATTTTTTTTCAGCTTGCAGACAAGGGAAAAATTTTGATTTCCTCAGAAATATATTTTACCTATAGAAAAATGGCCCTTTCTTCCTCCTGGATCCTTTTTGATCCCTCCACATAATTTTCTTAGGTTCCCAAGCTTTTCTTCACTCCATGCAGATATGCCCTTGGGTCATCCCAGTACATATGGTTGGGAACAGGCAACTGTGTGTACCTGGGCCTTTGTCACTGCTGGGGACATTACAATGGTCATAACCACTGCTTCCCGTACTGAGTTTGACACTGACTATGCTGTTCCAGTCCTCCTACTTTAAGATCCACTACATCAGTTCCCCCTTTCATAGGACTCACAGGCAATCCCCAGCAATTTAGCTTCCCTGCAGCAACGCCTTTACCCAGAGCAAGCTGTTTGGAAAGGGACAGAAATTCCTGCAGGGAAAGAAGTCTCAGGAATTTCCAAATGCCTTCTCCTTCCTGTTACCAAGAAAATCTAACAATCTCTCCTTTGATGGAAGGTCCTAGAAAACCGCAGTCTCCATAGTTGCTGAAGGATGGATGCAGATTAAGGGGGAAAACGGGTTAAACAAGAGACAATACACTTCCAGAGCCTCTTTATTCCACAAAGAATGCTGACCATGAGTATACACAGTAAAGGGAGAAATATCCTGGGGAGATCACAGGAAAAATCCTGTTGCAGAAAAACAACATGCTTCAATAAAAACAGAAAGGCAGATAGGTGCATCTGTTATCAATCAGCTCTTTAGACAAGTTGAGGAGTCGTGGAGCAAAAGAAACAAGCTTTCGCTCAGGCTCAAATTCCTCCTTGGAATTTCTCAAATGTCCATGGCTGCAGAGCTGTAATTCCCGGTCTGCCCTGAGAACAGCAGCTATCGCCACCTTCCTTACCAGCCTGATTACCCAGCCAGGGAAACCAGCAAAACTCTGACTGCCTGTACAGAAACCATACTGGCTCGCTACGAAAAGGCAGGTTTAGCCCATTAATCTAACAAGTCAAAAAGTGTTGAGAAATTCTTCATCACGTACATACTCACTCACTGCTCTTTTGTTTGCTTGCTTTCAGTAAGGATATTTAAATTGCAAAATTAACTTCCTGTGAAGTTGTTCTGTAGTACCAATTCAGCTTTTCTCTCTGAGCATGGAAAACTGCAGAGTACATTACCGGTGTGCTGAGTGCCCATGTACTAATGTTAGCAGCAACCAAACCCCAGCAGTTTCCTTAGCATAAGAATAGGTTTGCTTTGTGATGACAATGCTGACTGAAAAACAGACGTTTCTGTAAAAACACTTTCATTTAAAGCTTGACCACGTCCTTGTACAACACAAGCTTGACCACATGTCCTTGTAACACACCCTCATCCTTATGGCTCTGAGTTCTGACTCCCAACCCCCTCCTCAATCCTGGCTGCCCTTAACAGCCGTGCACTTCATCTCTAACTCCAGGCAGCCCCGTCTGCCTTGTCCTTTACTTGTCACAGAATCATACAGAGTCAGCTAGGTTGGAAAAGGCCTCTGAGATCATGGAGTCCAACCTTGTCCTCCCTGACTGAGTGCAGGCGGGGTGGTTCCTGCCACTTGTCCTCTGACACTGCGCTCCCTGCAAAGGCACCGTGCTCCCTGGAAGTTCGAAAAGAGAGCAGGGTCTGAATTGATAAATTTCTACGGGCAGGAAGAGAGGGGGAGGGAATTCTGAGAATGTTCTGGCCATGTAGCAAGTGCACACATTAGTATTTTGGTTTGGAAGTTCCTTTGTTCTGCAGATCCCTTCCTAGAGGTGTGCATTGAGATGTTGTATGTGGCAGCAAGAGGAGGACTCTCCAGAAGTACCCTGCATTGGTGCTGCATGTTCTTTTTGCTTCCAAAGTGTGTTCTTGTGCTCCTGGATATTTCCAAACCCTCCTCCAGCCTCTGGACTCTGACCTTAAACCAAGGAGAATTCATTAATGAATGTAGTTAATTTGAAACCGATTATTGTTTCCAAGGTCAATAATGGGAAAACTGGCTATCAGCAAACAGCCCTCCTGAGAACACAATTCTGAAGGGATCCTGTGTTTCCCTTAACCAAACAGTGCTATAGAAACTGACCAGATGTTTGCCTACTCAGCTTACCAACCTACTTCCATGCTTTTCCTATTGCTTAAAGCAGGCCTTACAAAACCTGAACTAAAAGTATGCAGCAGTCACAACAGCAGGCTTATTTCACCCAGACCAGGCTTAATAGGTTGTGTTGCTTCTGAATTTTAAGTAAATCAACCACATTCATCTTGCATTTGCTGAAACAAAAGTTGAATCTCTTCTTTTTGTTTTCTGCATTTGGGAAGAAAAGGCCAAGTTTCACTATCCACTCTCCAATAAAAAGCAGTCAAAGAAAAATGTTTCCTGGGAGTATTGTGTATCTTCCTTGATCAGCCAAGGTTTACATCATGGACAAATATGCCTATTTGTATTCAGAGGATGCAGACTCAGGATGCGCCCAACCTATTTCCCTACCACAACCTCATCATCCCCCGCTTCAGATTCCTCTGTTCCCCAGGCACCACCCTGATTCATAATCTCAAGAAAGTAGGAGATGCTTGATGATCTTGCAGACCTGCACAACAACTGTGTTCACTGTGGATTTTCCAGCCCAACTGATTGCCCACTGTCTGGTAAGCTGGCTTTGCTTGCTAACTTCTAGAGCATGAATGCTATTTGCTTATCTGTCATCAGAGTGGCTCTCACTTTGGTGTCTCTTTGATGAAGGCCAGGGCCAGCACATCTTCAGCATGCAATTTCATTTATGTGGCTTTCTTGACTCTGAATTTCTTCATCCAGTGGTAGTCACACAAAACCTGCAAAACAGTTTCACCTCCTGGTGCAGTGGTTTTTAGGCCCAGAAGCATTATTCCACAGTGTTATTTTTTCCTGCTCCTCAAAATTAAATCATTCCTTTCCTATCATGAGTCATCATTTGAGAAGGACTTGCTTAAGCTCCATGTATATGAAAGGTATGCAAATGACAAATGCAAGGTACATTATCTTTTACAGATCTTGTGCTGATGACAGAAAGTTGCAAAGTATGGATTTTTGTTAAAGAGAAAAAGAAAATAAAAACTGTGCAATGGAGAAATGTGTGAAACTGATCCTAATGTCTGGAATGGAAAAATTCTGCCCAGAAGAGTGCAGTGCAAGTTAGCACAGGGTGACATCACATGTTGGTGTGGCTCCACCCTGTACGATCACACTTGGTGAAGCTGGGTTGTGTCAGGCTGAGCAGCCCTGCATGAGTGTACTCTGGTGTTGCAGTGTCAGCTGTTGCAGGCTGACAGCAGAGTTTTTCGTGGAGCCACATCTGTAAACCCTGGAGTTATCAGTTACCAACTCTGCTTTGACTCCAAGTCAGATGCAGACATCAGTGCTGCAGACATCTTAGGTTAGATAATGCAAATTCCAGTACTGATGCTGTAAAGATGGAATACAAATGGGCTCAGGTCAATGTTCAGTAGAGGTCTTTCTTACCATTCTTTAAAAATTTTCTAACAACCTTATGAATACTTTCTCTCCAGTAAAGATGCATCAGTCTTTCAATCCCTGAAACAGAAAGGCATGCTTTTTATGCAGCCATTTTTTCATGCAGTCTATGTGCAAAATTCCTAGCAGTTTAAATAAATTATATTAATAAAATAAATTATTCCATCGACTATGATTTATTATAACATAGTTTATAGTGTTCCTGAAAATAAGTAATAAAACTGTTACTATTGCTGCACAGGTGGTTCAGTTCTCTGCTCACTCTTCCCAGACTGGACATACAGTTTCACTGCCACACTTCCACTTGCTATTCCAGTAGAACAAGTAGATCCTTTGGTGTACCTAGAAAATTTAATGAATCCTTGTCTCAAATATGTTGTGTGATTCATGCCCTAAACCTACCTGTTCTGCTTCACCAAGGGAAGCCCTAGGTGACACTTCTTAGTTATCAACATCTGCATTGCATATGTAAAAGTTAAATGAGATTCATTTTTCTGGTGGTATCTACAATTGCTTCAGACATTTCCTAGCAAAACTGACATCTTTCAAAGAGCTCAAATACATATTTTTTTGAAAGCCAAGAAGGCACTTACCAAAGGAAAATACTGATCAGCCTTTCCACAAGTCTTTTTGCCACAGTGTGATTAATGTCCTAAAACTGTCCACAAAGTAAATGCACACAAACACAGGCGAGAAAATGCACCAACAGGGAAACATGCAGAAATCTGGATCCGATAAACTGAGGCAGAGAAAACAGACAGAACCTGGACAGAACTTACTGATGTTCTATATAAATGCTATTTTCTAGTTTCCCATGTGAAATCCAATATGGAAAGTTTAGTATCCTGACTAGGCTAGAAAATTAAACTGAGAAACAGAAAAAATTAATCACTTTAGTGATCCCATCAAATGAATAGTGGTAGCATGCTGAATTACATTATTTTCCTGACATAAACAGGCATGGATACAAAGAAAGATACAGAAATTCTTAGATTACCTGTCTAAATCTTGCCATTTCCCTTATAAAGCTAGAGATTGAAGAGAATGCCTGAATTAATGTCTTGTTTCAGATCACAGAAGTCTGAAGTATAAGTATTTGCATATATGATGTTTACAAATTGAAGAACTAATTTGAAGTTATCCACCTTTTGTACCCCATCTATGTCAGGTAACTATGAGTTAAGAATATTGGTACAATATCCTACCATTGTTTATGTGGATTACAATTTGGTTATAGAGTATCCAAATCAGCACAGTTCTTCAGATGAAAAGCCTTGAACCCTTGTTGACATACGAATTGAAGAGACCAAAGAGATGGTAGGTAGGAGAAGAAAATTTTTTTAATACATACAATGAGGTTATGTTTTGACACTGTCCCACATGACATCCTTGTCTCTAAGCTGGAGAGACATGGATTTGCTGATGGCCCACTCAGTGGATAAGGAATTGGCTGGATGGCCACACTCAAGAGTTGCAGTCAATGGCTCAGTATCCAAGGGGAGACCAGTGAGGAGTGGTGTCCTCAGGGCGCAGCACTGGGAGCAGCGCTGTTCAACGTCTTTGTCAGTGACACGGACACTGGGACCAAGGGCACCCTCAGTGAGTTTGCCAATGACACCAGGCTGAGTGATGCAGTGACACACTGGAGAGAAGGGATGTCATCCAGAGGGACCTTGGCAGGTTTGAGAGGTGGGCCTGTGCAAACCTCATAAAGTTCAACAAGGCCAAGTGCAAGGTCCTGCACCTGGGTCAGGACAATCCCAAACACAAATACAGGCTGGGCAGTGAATGGACTGAGAGCAGCCCTGAGGAGAAGGACTTGGGGGTGTTGATTGCCAAGAAGCTCAGCATGACCCAGCAATGTGTGCTCATAGCCCAGAAAGCCAACTCTGTCCTGGGCTGCATCCAAAGCAGCGTGGCCAGCAGGTCAAGGGAGGTGATTCTGCCCCTCTGTTCTCCTGAGACCCACCTGGAACACTGCATCCAGCTCTGGGCCCCCAACATGAGAGGGATGTGCACCTTCAGGAGTGAGTCCAGAGGAGGCCGCAAAGATGATCAGGGGAGATTAGACCACCTCTCCTATGAAGACAGGCTGAGACAGCTGGGGTTGTTCAGTCTGGAGAAGAGAAGGTTCCAAGGACACCTTACAGCACCTTCCAGTACCTAAAGGGGGCTGCAAGAGAGCTGGAGAGGGACTTTTTACAAGAGCATATAGTGAAGGACAAGCAGGAATGGCTTCAAACTGAAAGAGGGAGGGTGTAGATTAGATATTAGGAATAAACTCTTTACTATGAGGATGGTTAGGCACTGAAACAGGTGCCCAGAGAAGTTGTGGATGCCCCATCCCGGGCAACATTCAGTGCCACGGTGGATGGGACTTTGAGCAACCAGGTCTAAGTGGCACGTGTCCCTGCCCCTGGCAGGGAGTTGGAACTAGATCATCTTTATGATCCCTTCCAACCCAAACCATGCTATGATTCTATGATTCTGTGTTACATGTTGCAAATACTAAGTTTGAAAAATCAAATTATTATAATTAAACTGACCGTGTTGCTTAAGATGTCTTCATAACCAGGCAGCATATATTCCATAGTTGGACACCGACTGAAATCACTAGTGAGAGATACTCTGTTGACCAAATGACAAAAAAACTCCTGCACCTGCAGCTAGCAGTAAGGGTATAAAAGTTCAGTGCACATCTTTCACCAGAGTTGGCATAGCTGGTGCACGAATTCAAAGCTGCAATCAAAGACTGTTGTGCAATTTAGACCTTAGCTAGTATTTTGAAAACACAGAGGGAGGGGCAGTATTAAACTACTGAAGAAATATTTATGAAAAGCAAGGGCACAAAGTAGATTCCAATTTAATCAAGGACTACTGATCCCTTGCAAAAGAAAAAAGAAAAAAAAAAAAAAGACTGCAGTTATGAAAAACTGATATTGTTGGACAGCACCTTGTTGGGTTTTATGACAAGCTCCATTTATGCACAACACTGTGTAATAGCTTTGCCTTCCAGTCTCCAAAACAGCCAGATCATTTTTTTATATCATGCAGAAATATGCTCTCTGCAACAATTTATCTTAGAGAAACTTTCAGAAATTAGTCACAACCTTTGTTTAAAGGTTTTATTTTTGAAGTGCTGACAGCAGCTTAGCTCTACCATTGTCTACAGAGAACACCACTACAGAGATACTTAAATTATGCTGTCACATAGAGTAGAATAAATTATTTCAATTGTAAATCAGCTAATTATACATTAAATCTGGTACCTACTGCTCTTTGATATAAGAAAGCTTTTTTTTCTTTCTCTGGATGAAATATAGCAGTGTGCCCAAAGCCAGGTAAAGAACCATTTTGTTTTTATCCTATCAGTATCACTCAGTGTCTCAATTTAAGATTTGTATTTCTAGTCATGTGATATCCTCAAGTTTTCTTCTCACTTCATTTTCAGAGTTTTGAAATTTTCAATGTACACATTGACAAATACCCCAGAGGTCAAATTCTAATTTATTAATGTCTGAAATCTCATTATTTTTGAATAAATCTCATTAGTTTAAGACCTAACTGGTGATTTTCTATGCTTAGGCTTATTAAAATTGATGATAATATAACCAATGTAAATCCCTTCTTTATATAAATGAGCAATTAGAAACAATGTAAGCAATTACATGCTATATAAATATTTTTTCATTACTTTTCTGATAAACAGATGAAATTTTCCCTGTGGAAGGCTGATCATAAATCAATCACAATCAAATGTCTCTGCAGAAGTGACCAGCATAAAAAGGAGACAGCCTGGCTGTCCTCAATCAAGACAAAAAGGACTGAACTTGCTTCACCTTGAAGACAAAGCGAAAACAAAAGGAACATAACTTGAAGCTGAACTTTGGGTATACCTGGATACTCTTGAGACAAACATGGGTTTCAGTGTTGTCTCCCCAAGAATCCTTTTAGCTTCGACCATAGGCCTTGTATATGGGGTCATAAAAAAAGTGATGCATCTTTGTTAGCTCTATGTAAACAAAACTCCTCCATGTGGTTGACATCCCACCCTTCCCAGGCTGTTTTTTTTCAAAGTTTTCTATACAGTCCAGGTTGGGTATTTGAAAAGTTGGAGCTTTGTCTCTTCTTTAAAATATAAAAACCTTCTAGGGTTTGGGATTTTTTTAACAATTATTTGTTTTCCCTTTGCCTACTGCATCTTTCTTGGTTTAGCTGCTTATCAGAAGATAATGTAAAGGTCTCAGATATGAACTGTTAACAATCTACATCAAGGAAACAAGACACATAAACTTTTAATAAAGAGCTCTTATATGTTCATTCAGTATTAAACTACAGTATGTGCCAATGCAATTAATTAATTTAAATAATATATCTTATTCTTTGTGATGTTTCTGTTGGTCTCTGACCATGGGCAGATGGAGGAAAGAAGGTAGAGCACATGGCAACCAGAATTCCTGTTGTAAAAATAAGCAGAAAAAAAAATTTTGGTTTGACAAAAAATGTCATAGGTGAGAATAAAGGGCACAGTTCATTTTCCTCCTTGAAACCCCTCTCTGAAGGTCAGTTCTGATTCTTCTGCACCCTGGTGACAGAAGACAGTAGATAATACTGTAAATTACCTTTCCTTCCTTTCAGAGGAGCTAAGGGGAGTCTGCCCCTCTCATTCTGTCATGCCTGCTAATACTTCTGTACATTAACTGCTTCTTACATTTGTGTACTTTTGTTGACGTCAAATTTAGTTTAAAAGCTAAATGTGTAAATGTTTGCAGGAACAAGGCCTTAGTTTGCATACTGACTTCCTTTAGACTGGGCTACTATGACCGATATGACCAGGGGCTTTTGGAGATAGTGGGAGGGAAAAAAGTCTGAGTTTTGCTCATTTGTGTTATTGTCTTGTTCAGTAAAGCAATCTTCTCAGGGCGGTTTAAGTGAGCCTTTTTATTTTCAGGAACACAACTACAAGACATCTCAAGCAACAGTTTCCATGTACTTTTTAATTACCCAAATGTAAGGATTGACACAATTTTTTAGAACACTGAAAAACAAATACGAATAAGATAAAATCAGGATTACCCAATTCTCTTTCTTCAGTCCCTCTTTGAAGATCAACTGTGACTGCTTTAGATTTTGTTTGAGTAAGATCATATATTTAGTAAATTAGGTACAAATAAAAATTGAAGGTAATTACAACTGAGCTAAAGGTATTTATAAGCAAACTTCATAGATAAAGATAAAACATTTATGTTGTAATTGTGAATTAAATTAATTATTGCATTCAGTGCATTATATTCATTAATCAAATGCATATGAAAACCTATATAGGCATGATAGTAATTGCATTGCCATTGACCAATGACAGAAGAGGGCTTTGACAGATGTACAACAATTTGGTAAGGTAAAAATTTATTCAGCAAAAGATCCAAAAGGAAACAATATTCTCAATTTCAAAAAGACAAACTTTGAGAAACCAGAGAACTTATTTGTGGAGTCAGGGATGGAGGAATTAAAATATTGAGGATAATATAATTATTTGAAGTGAAAAGGATAAAAGTAGGTGGACTTTGTCTCAAGAAAGCAGAAAAAGTTTTACTGAAGAGAGCTAGTTGAATAAATAACCACAAGCAAAACCCAAAACATTTGCAAAATGGCAAAGAGGCTTAAGCACAAAGGAAATGTTATCTGAGGGATAAAGAAAAGGAAGGACAAAATGAGAATTGCCAAAAGTCAAGCTGAATTAGACTTTCAAAAAGATACGAAAAGCAAACAACAAAAAAGATTCTTCATCCCCATAAACAAAAGACAGTAAAGGACTGTAGTGCTATGGAATAAAAAGCACAGAGAAATGGAAGATAATCTTGGCAAAATATAAATTGCACTTTGCTACAGATTTGAAATGAATGCTTTGCCTCAGATTTTAACGAGTACATTGGCTGATCATGGGAGCAAAGTCAGTTTAGATAACGGCAGGAGTGTGGGGCAAAGCATCATGCAGAACAAGGACAGGACAGAACTCAAGAAAATGAATGCAAGACCCTGCATCTTCTCCACCCCATTTCTGAAAGTAACTGGCACCTGAGCTCATGGGTCTACTGCCAGGTGACGGGAGAGGAGCAAATTTCACACACATCACTAAAATGATGGTTAATTTCAGCAGTGGAACTTTTATGGCCCATCACCATGACATCAAGGCCTGCAGAACACACATAAACTAGCAGCAAGTATAACTTAGGTCAAAATTGAAATTCCTAACCTTTTCATTTAATTAATCTTTTCCAAATGTAATTGATTGATTATTCCATTAGCCAAATATTTGCAAACTGGATCTGCAAACTAACCATAAGAAGCCTCAGTAATTTAATGTTTTTAATAAGACATACTCTGTCCAAGTATGAAAGTTATGCTACTTCTGCTTTACAATTTCACACATACAGAATTTTGTAAGAGTTACTTAATTGTCAGCTCTTCCTTTTTTTTTTTTTGTCAGCAAGCATCATTTATCATGAGATAAATCATATGGCAGCACTACACTTACAACTATCAGTCAAATCTGAACTAACTGCAGAGAGAACCATAATGGCACCCTGAAAATTATTTCACAGGACAATTCTTCGTATTTGCTTTCCTCATTTAGTTCAGAAGGATATTTCCTGGTTGTAGGTAATAAATCCATTTATTCAGTACGGAATAACAGCATTAGGTGCTGAAATCACTATTTGGAGCTAAAAATAGTTCCCATTACTGAAAGATAATTGCTGCTTTTTGCTATGACAGTTTACAAGTTCTACCATGTAGCAAAACAGCCCAGATTTGCTGAGAAATTCTGTTCTGAGACCTTTGACCCTCTGAACTGAGAAGTTGGCTGCGGTTGCTGTCCTCTCTGTAAGCAGAAACCTGAGAAGCGGGGCAAGTAAATCAAAACGGGAATGGAGGAGCAGGGCCAGGTTTGCAACAGTAGAGATGAGTGCTTTTGTTTCTAAAAGAAGTGAAAAAATGCCTTGAAAATCATACATTCTCTAGGCCTACACTGGCTCTGCAGCAACTTGCTTTCCTGTTCCTTTTGTAACAATCATTGAAACAATTGGGGAAGACACTATGAGTGCTCCTCCTTCACAGCACATTAGTTTTTGCTTTTCATGGTGACATAGCAGGGATGCATAGAATTAGCATTAATATAACTTTTACATAAATATTAACAAGGAATATTCTCCTTCACAAAGAGTGAGCACGATCCCTTACTGCCCGGTGGGTGGAGGGCTGGTAAAGGCGGCTTTAATGCCGTACTCAAATCTCAATTTTTCTTGGCACTGCCTCTCGTGTAAGTTGGCTGCTCTAAATGACTTTGCTGCCACAGCCCCCTATGGATCATTCCAGCTGCTCAAAATAGCTGTTCAAAGTGAGGAAACCTCTGCACAAGGAGTATTCCCTAGGGAGAAATTTCAAGAACTCTACAGCCCCTCAGTGCTACTGGGAAAGTGTAAAGAGACTGGCTAAGAATACAGAATTCATCATTATCCTTTCCATACAATAAAACATTCATACTTTCTCATCTTTCTTTCTGGACTTGATTATTTGTTGACACCAAGCTTACCCTATTCAAGAATATGGGTAAGAGCAAACATTGCTTCACACTAACTCTATGAGCTCTGTGCTTGGCAGCTGATTTAGCAATGAAAATGGGGAGAAGCTTCAGCACCATACAGGCTTGCATTCTGTTTCTGACTGCCCCAAAGCTCTGTTTTGGTATGCAGAAACTCTGAACCACTCTGACTGTTGGGCTTGGTTACACATCTAACACTGAAAAAAAAAAAAAAAAAGAGGTTACAACAATTGTCACAACAGTTTTTTTACAACATAGAATTTCCTCCTGCACACAGGGGAAGGTACCTGGCCAGTTACAGCCTGTTGTGCCAGCAGATTACTACAAAGGAACAAGATCATAAACAATTTTTGGCCCCATGTCACAATCATATGATGATATCTGAACCTTCCTGTCTTCCCAAGCCATTCTTCCTCCAGATTCAAATGCCTGATTGTTGTTATTAAAACAAGTTCAAAACTGGTCTAGTTAAATTAGTGCAACCCCTTTGAATGGATATTTTCAAACCTGCTGGTCCTTCAGCTCCTGTCCTGCCCTTTATCTCTGGGTAATCTCAGTTGTAAACATGAATTCAGCAACCATCTTTCCAACACTGACTCACAGAACCTCCCTCTAATCCAAAACAATCTCCTTCTGTCCTTCCTGAAACCTCAGCCTGTCTCTCAGACAATACTTTGTTCATGTCTAGTTGTCAGTCAAGTTCAAAAAAGAGCTTTCACTGTTTCCCTCCTTTCCCTCCTCCACCTGTTTTTTGTGTATTTGTCAGCAATCCAGACTCCTGTGAAGGAAGGCCTGCAGCCTTCAGCATCAATACAAATCTCTTTTTAGGTGATCATACCCGTACCCTCTGGCTTCAAATATACATCACCCTGCTACTTTCCTAACACATCAGAAAAAATACTGTTTCATCTTACTCAGCGTTGAGATCATTTCCCTCCTCATGTCAGCTGGTGATTCTGAGCTGTATTGTCCCTTGTTAGACTTTCAAACAAATACTTAATGTGGTTTCATAGGTTATCCATCCCACTGAGAAGCTTCCCAGAAATAAAAAAAAAGAATGTACTTCATTTTTTTGAATCGTGTCCTCCTCTGAAATGTCTCAGAAGCATTCTTACAGGCAATTGGTGTGCCTTAAAACCAAGGGACAACAGTCACAGCTGGTGGGTTAGGGCCACTCTGACTTTAGTGAACTCTGGTAGCAAGTGCGAAGTCCTGAACTGGAAAAGTCAGAAAAAGAACGAATTGAAGGGGGCAGACAAGAGAACAGTCAAGACTTCAGGAAATGATGAAGTTTGTGAGCACGTGGTCCAAGATAAGCTGTCAGACCACACCATAGTCAAGATCAGGAAGTCAGAAACTCCGAATAAGACAGGATCCATGACGAGAAAAAGATATACCTGGCTGGAGCAATGTCACACAGATCACTTGCAAACACGTGACTGAAAACCAGAGAAAACATTAAATCAACAGAAGACAGAACTAGGAACTAATACTGCCCATCTAGAAAGAAGGACGGGTGGACTGGCATTAAAAGTAAATGTGGAATATGGCTGGACAAAGTCCACAAACTCTCAGTTGTAGTTCTATTAGCACTTTAAACAGATTTAATCCATTGTGGCTACTGAAACTAGTGGTCCTGTACTCCCCATCCATAATTTCATGTGCATGCCTAAGCACAGCTTCTTATTTATACCAATACAAGCATCTATGTAGCTGGGACATGAACTGCCTTGGGAAACTGATGCAAATTAAAGCTGATAACAATTAAAAACGATTAACCATCATTAAAACTAAGTAGTTAGCATTAAACCTGATGCAGTCCATTACACAGCCACGCGAGTGCTTGTACTGGCACGAGGAAGGAGGCAGCACGGAGGTACAGACAAACGGCTGAGAAAGGAAACCCTTTTATTTAGGGTTGTCACAACTCACACAAAGTTAATAAAAACCAGTGAAGCCCCAGCACTGGAGAACATGGTTCTCTGCCAGCTAGTAAGGCTGTGCCACGGGAGCGTACAGCGGCAGCTAGCCACCTAGGGAGTGATTCACGGCCAGCTGCCTTGGGAATGACTCACTGGCTCAGTGACTCACTCCTCCGCTGGTGGACAGAGCTACCACTGCCTATTATGCCGTCCGATACTATCTCACTGTCTCCTAGTAGGGACTCATTCATCTGTCCCCAGCCATCTGCTGCTGCCTGTCCCATGCAGTGCGAGTACCGTAGGCTCATCGGGGAACACGGGATTTTCTGTTCTTCATTTGGTCAGGAGCGAGCCTTTCCTCGGACTGCGGAGTATTGCAACACCGAGCTTATAACGTGCTATAGTGTCGCTAAAAAATGCTTTAGGCGACCATAGATCTATGTGGTTTTCAACAATTTCTTCAAGATACTAGAAAGAGTCGCAGGTTATCAAGTAATGACCGGCGCGCACAGATCCCCGGTCCCTCCCGTGTGCGCCCACAGACGCACATGCCCTGCCCGGTCACTCGCTCCTTGTGCCACACACCCGCGTACCAGTGACTCCCCACTTCTCGGTCACACACGCTGGGCTCCTGGAAGGGGCGAAGGGAACGGGAACTGCGCCTGAACGCTCGGCTGAGCTCCTCGTACGAGCGAGGGAAGCGCCTTACAGGGGGCGCAGAGGGCAGGAGCGCCGGGTGCGGGCGGAGCGCTGCCGCCGCGGCCCGGGAAGAGGCGGAATTCTCGGGCTCGCCCCTTGCTACGCGCCGAATGGTTTCGGGGGATGCTCCCCCCTCCCGCCTCTAGGCCGTGTGTTCAGCCCTGCTCCCCCTGGCACTGCTCACTGCCGACCACAGGCCGTGCTTCCCACCCATGCTCGGGCCGGCGCGGTCCGATCCCGGTGCGGCCGCCACCGCGCGGCCCCGAACGCTGCCCCAGCCCAGCCCCGCCGCCGCCCGCGCTCCATCTCCCGCTCCCTGTGGGTAGGCGGGCGGGCCGCAGCGGGAGGGGCCAGAGGAACCGGCATATGCCTCGATGGGCGTCACCGCCGCCCTATGGGAAGCGGAGAAGGGCGGGCCGGAGCGGCGGCCGCCCAATGCGCAGCGCGACCCGGCGTGATGCGGGTATCTTCGGGATATAAAGGCGGCTGCGTGCGCACTGGCCCCTCGCTTACACAGTATGGCCGGCGACATTAGCTAGCGCTCGCTCAACGCTCTTCTCTGTAACAGGGGAACACACGGACTACAAGGAACCGAACCGCATCGCCCGCCCGCACCCCCGCTCGGACTGTAACCCGCTCACACACGCTCACGCCGCATCCGCCGCCGCGCACTCCGGGTGGTTTTCGCCCGTTTAAAAAAAAAAAAAAATCCTTCATTCTTCTT
>VWZT01010242.1:455965-491248 GCA_013397055.1 Pachycephala philippinensis | reverse complement strand
CGGGCGTGTGCCGCCTCGGCCGGGAGCGCCGCGGGGGGAGCGGGCGCGGTGTCGCAGTGCTGCTGGCGGCCGGGGCACGGTTGCGGCGCCCACCCCTCTGCGGTGGCACGTCCTGCTCCTACGGCCAGTTTTGGGATGAGAAGGCTCGGGAAATCCCTGCCCGCGCCGTATTGCGCAGAGCGGGGGCTCAGCAATTTCCCTCCCAGTTAATGCAAGCCGGGAAGGGAGATCCCTCTAGCTGTCGCGGCGAGGGTTGATGGTTCCCGCACATGGCCGGTGTGGCGGCGACCTCCGGCACTGCGTAGCCGGACAGGTCCATAGAGCGGCTCTCGCCGAGGGAAGCAGGCGGTACCCGGGGACCCTTCCCGTGTCTCCGTGCGGTGCAGTGGGCACCAGAGCGAGGGAGGCACCGGGAAAGGGGGTGCCCCCTCCTCCCCCAGAAGTGTGGCTGGAGCCGCGGTTTACACGTGAGTGTCCTGGCCGCGCTCCCGGGCCGCGCCGCCGCTGCCGTCGCTCTCCCCCATTGAGGAGCCGAGGCCAATGGGAGCGGGACGCCGCGGAGGGCCGGGCCGCGCCCGTCACCCAATGGGCATGTGGGGAATGCGCTGGCGCCGCGCTCGGCGCCGCCCGGGGCGGGGGAAGGAAGGCCCGGGGCCCGCTCCGCACCGCTCCGCTCCCGGCGCACGTGTTCGGCACCGGCTCCCGGCGCTCCCCGCCCGCCGCCAGGAATGTGCCTGCGCCGCCTTTGTTAGCGCAGGAGCCGATGGCCACCTGCTGGCACGCGGGGCGGCTCTGGAGCCGTGCTGGGCAAGGCGGGCGTGAGGCGTCTGTACTGCAGATTGGCAGCACTGTATTTTGGAGGGGGACAGTGTAGAAACGCTGGAGCTAGATGGTACTTAAGGCCCCTTCTACCTCAGACCATTCTAGGACTCTCTGGAATACTTAGACTTCTGACTTGGAGGGTCCAGCTGTAGATCCGCAATAAATTGTGTTCTGGAAGTGTCAGAAAATGGTAGTAGCTGCAAGCTTGAAGTACAAAGCAAAATCTGTGGAACTATGCATGAGCTTGCAGTGACAACAAAAATGGTATGTAGGTGGAATCAGCTGACATAGTTGCAAAAGGCAGGCTTGTCCTAAGCAAAAAGGGCAAATCTGAAGGTTATACTCATGTCAGTAGTTCACCTTCAGTATGGCCACTTGTTCAGCTTTTCAGGTTCGGGTGGTAGCTGGAGGATCTGGCTCTCTGTGTATCCAGATCTGCTTGTGCTTATCACTGTTACCCAATGGTCTCCGGTCAGGGAGCTTGAGCAAGGGAGCTTGAGCAAGGGAGCTTGTCATGGTGTATTTAATGTTTGGAATATGTTGATGATGGTAGTATCTCCATTCAGAGACGTATCCTATTTGTCTTTTCCTTCGTTTCGGTATTCCTCAGCAAATTTCCCATGTGTATGTATCAGTAGACTTAGATATTTGCAGATCTGAATTGGCAGTGAGCAGATAACTGCCTTTTTAAAAAATAATGAATAGCCCATGTTGTGTGTGCATCTGAATGCTCGTGGTTAGTGGAAGCTTCATTTCTGCTGTACCAGAAGCACTGAAGAATACATTTTTACTTCTGTCCTGTTGGTGTAATGAAGTAATTTGCTCATCTAACTTTGACTTGTGAAGCTATTTAGACCTTTCTGAATAATGTACTTAACATGGAAATCATCAAATGTGGTTTTATAGCTCTTTGAGGCTTAGTGGTGTAGCAGATACCGGGTAACAGCTTGTATAGTTAATGTCCAGGCAATCTTGGAAGGAAAATCCTAGCTGAAATACTTGCAGATGATGTGAGCTACGTAGGCGCTTGAGGAGTCCTGTAGTGTTTGACTTAAAATGTGAAAGATTCCAAAAGTAGTCGTTTGACTTTGTGTTAATATGCAGATGTAGTTTAGAGATGGCATTCTGCAAATGCTTTCCTCGCTGACACATTCATGCTCTGTGGTCTTCCATTTGTCAGCTCAGACTTGTGTTTGCAAAACTGCGAACTTAACTTTCAAACTGCTCAAGAGCATTTAAGGTAATTGCAGTGTAGGTACCGGGACAGTTCCTTTGTGTGGTTTAGATATGGCTGTAAAGTTTTAATAGACTGGATAAAAACTGTTAACTGTTGAACGTGTGGTCTTTAACACTGTCAGAGCTCTGAGCAGGCTTTGAAGACTTTTGTGTTAATTGGCTCCTAAGACAACATGGTAATCGAAGTTGCTTACTTTTTTTGGTAGGAAGCTGTGATATGTCTGAAAGTGCTATTAACCCGAGTCCGCTTGTAATTATCAGTGATACTGTGTTTCTAGCATGAAATGAACTTGTACGAACATTCTCTTTTGGAAAACTGTCAGAGTTAAGTTACCTATTGCAGCTGATAGGTGCAAATGAAAGTCCTGAAAACAATGTATCCTGCTATGCTAATTTTATAAAGGTGATTGAATAAGCTAGTTTATGTTGAACAGAAGCTGAAACTGTAGAACAATAGCTAAATTAGAATCAAGTTGCAAACCAGTTGAGCTTGCCTTTTGTATTGTAATACCTGCTTAGTAGTGAAATGTGAACCATTCATCTACTGAATGACTAAGCTGGTGTTCAAAGCTAAAAATTTCCATGTTGCGTGTGCTTGTTAGGGATTAGATTTTTTAAAGTCTTTGCTGGATATCATCAGCAAAAAAGTTCTTGAGCTGATGCCATTAAGAGGTTTTATTTTCCCACATTTTTTTCCTCCTATGGGCAAACCTGCTTTCTGGATAAAAGTTTGGATTAGGTGTAATGTATTTTAGAAGAGATCCCTGGCTGTCATTTGAATGGTCCCAATAAAGGTCCCAACTAAAAAATATTGAACTTGGGCTTTACTTCAAGTTTTGGGGTGTTTTTGCTCACTTATTAATGAGTTATGCAGAAAGGTCTTGTGGTTGAAGTAGCTACTGGCAAGCATCTAAATATGCCTACCCTGCTTATATTCAGCAGTGCAATGAAGTTAATGTTTTTGTGGTCTCAAAATAATTTGCTTTAATTTTATTGCTTGTTCTCACTATGCTTTGTAAAGCATGTTTTTTTCTAAAAAAAAATAGCCTTAAACTATGTATGGAAAAAAAGAGGGTTTGCTGAAAGCGTGATGAACTTGCTGCAAGCCCTGGATTTCCATGGTGACTGTGTAGTGCATTCACTATCCCCACAGTAAAATAAGCTGTTTATTCCTTCAGATGATGTGCAGCTATGCATTTTCCATCTCAAGGGTTATCAGGATCTTGAATGTACAGAAGTTTGAAACCATAAATAAATGATGCCAGTGTTAAAAGCTCATATCTCAAGCATTCAACCCTGAGGAGTACTCTGAAATTAAGCTTAGTTATGGACTTTTAATCTGCTTCCTATTTGTCTATATTATGTGAGACACAAGCTGGAGAAAATTGCAGCAATGAGCATTATGGGGTGGCACTGATACAACATTCTGATCCTATGCTACAAGAAAGCTCCCAAGCACTGATCCAGTCAAGGATTTGATAGGAGTCCTGTAAATCCTTGCTTTGTACTGCACCCTGTAGCCTGAGCCAGCTCACTGCTGCAGTGCCGCTGCACCTCTGCCCCTTCCCCCAGTCCTGGGCACTGGTACCTGCCCATTTCCTCAAACACTGAAGGTACAAGGAAGCTGGACCACGAGCCCTGCTCTGCTCTTACTCCTGCAGTGCTTCAGAACAAAACTGAAGGGACTCTGGAAAGAAGGCAAGGTTGTGCTAAGATAAGGGCTTCTGTCCCTGTGTGCTTGCTGAGCTTTTTTTACGGGTGATGCAAGGTTATCTGGAGAACTTTATGTAAGAGTACAGTCTTACCCTCATCAGAATGGATATTAATCACATAGGTTTTAGATCAGGTTCAAAGCTACAGGTAAAATGTTTTCTTGTAACTCAAAATTATAATTAAAGAATGGTTTCACACAAAGGAAACAAGCCCTTTTATTCTCACGACTACTGATCCTGATACTGCATGCAGGAAGTGAAGACTTATGTTGAAGACTTTCTGACGTTTTCCTACCTTACCACTGAAGCTGCTGAAGCATTTGGTTATTCACTTTCTGTGAGAGGTCTGGGCTATTAGTGAGACTCTGTAGCAAATAAATAAGCAGCTATTGGTGTATTCCTCAAAGGGCTTTCCTAATGGTTGTTTGCTCAGCCAGGAGAACAGGAAGACTTGGGGCTTTTGGTAGATACCTGCTGCCTTACAGTATGTTCCTTCTGGAGAAAATTACACTCAAATTTGCCCTGAATGTTGCTTGTAAGTCCTGCTGTGCCTCATGCTTCCTTAAACACTTTGGGTATCCTTTCATATGAGAGACTTGGGAATACCAATTGAGTATCTTTGGATGTAAAGGATGGAGTCCCTATTCCATGTAACTGCAGTAGTGGTGTAAGGCTTGCAGCAGGAGAAATATGCAGCCTTCAGAGCACTATCTTTGGCCATCTTTGTGCCATTGCTGAAGTGACTTGGTTTCATTTGGTGGTGATGCTCTAAGTAGTTGGCTTGGGACTTCGTAAGTAAGAAGGATTTTGTAAGCAGTACTGCATAGAATCACTTTGAATGTGGATGCAATTTTCCATTCAGGTGCCTGTCTCTAGATTAAGTGCATGTCCCTGGAGACCTTCTTAAGATAAGGGAGATGTGGACAGTCTCTCTGTATATCTGTGCTCAGAGCATATTGAGGGTGTGACGCTTTTGTGCATGCTGCAGATATTGCCTAAGTAATCTTATCGAGTTGCAAGCACCTTGAACCTAAACTCAGGCTGTGTAAGTCATTCAAGGTAATCTATCTTAAACAGCAATTTATAAATTAAGTTATATTTCTGCTAGGAAGTAATTCCCGTGCCTCTGTCTGCAGAGAAATACACGAGCTACTGGGAGCTGCTTTAAAATGCTTGTGACTTTTGTGTGGTGTGTACTGTTCCTACCTGTTTCAGGATGTTCGAAATCAATGTTTGAGCTCTGCTGACAATGATACTTAGCCAGCTTTTGTGTGTCTTGGCTGCATCTCCCCTGCATAAGCAGTTTAGACACAGTTTTAAGTTTGGCTGTCTGGATCATGGTATTGGTAGGATTTTAGTTATTTACCTGTAGCCTGCTAATGAGGTAACTGATACCTATGTGGCTCCTAAAAACACTTAGTAAGTAACAGGTGAGGGGATAAAAGATTGCTTTGCAGTTGAATGCTTGATGTTAAAACAAGGTCTTACAGTCCAGATTAAAAGGCTTATTACTTTTGGTAGTACAGAATTGTCAGCTGTTCTGTTTTAATGGAAAGCTATGCAAGAGTATGTATATGGCTTAAGCTGTCTTTAGGAGTTCCATATGATTTATTTCCTAAGAATTCCTGCCCTACTGCAAAACAGCTTTTCTTCCTAGTGCTGTCTGGCTGCCTTAGCAATGTACTGTTGGTGGGGTGGTGTGCTTGGGGAGTCTGTTGGTTGCTGATAGGAGTGAGTTCTTGATGTAGTTCTTAATCTCTTCAAATTGCTGTTAGCATGTTCCCAGTTGGCCTGAAACAGCAGTATTGTGCCTGGTATGCTTGACTCTTGTTAAAGAATGTGTTTTACCCCGAAGGTAAAGGCTCAGAAGAGGCCAATAACTTGCATTCAAAAGCATGGTTTTTATCTGTCGAGGAAAACTTCCGTCTGAAATAAAGGTGCAAATATTATGCTTTGGAACTTGGTTGAGAGGGGCTGTTGACTATTCATAACAGACATGAAGCATACTTTCTACAATTAAGCTACTTCTCAGTTGTGATAGCTTTTCCCTACTGGCATACCTGGTTGGCAGTTTGAATGGAAGTTATTTGTACTCTGGTAACAAGTGTCTTGATAAGACACTAAATATTGCAACACAGTAGTTTGTAGGAGTAGAATAGGAGTAGGTTGTTAAACGTGATTCCCTCCCCCCTTTGGGATGTTCTGCTAGTCAAGTGTAGAACAAATAGCTTTTTACCATTCAAGCAAGAACAGTTCTTCACACTTGAGTAGATGTATTCCCTTTTTCATTTGCTATTCTCTGAGAAGGTGCAGTCATTTAAGGTGCATCATGCTTGTCCATTCAAGAAGCTAGTTTGACTCTGGATAAGTAGCAGTTATTTGAAAATTCAGAAATGGGATCTTTACAACTTTAGGGTGAAGTGGTCAATAAGCCCACATAAGTGAGGAGTCAGTCTCAAGTGTGTGTCTGCAGGTCTGCTGCAGAACTTGCTTCCAGTGAGAGCTGCCAATGATTCTCATGGATCATATTCTACTATGCTTGAGTACAGGAAAGCAGTTTCCAAACTGGCATTGTCCTGATGTCTGGCTATGGGAAATAAGTTAGGAAGTAGTAATGCCTTGCACATTGATCATTGAACAGGGAATTTTGAAGAGTAGAAGTCCATGATGGCACTTTATTGAGAATATGTCTTACTTGGTTACCATTTTTCAGTTGGAGGCTTTGCTTCCAAGTTAAAACTTAACTCAATTGTGAAATAAGTAGTGTTTTCAAAAACTTGAGTTACTAACTTAGAGGATTTTTACTTATTACTGGATAGCTGCAATACACTTAGTGATAACCATTAAAATACTACTTTTAAGGTTGATTTTGTTTCTTCATTTAAGTGTGGGTAGATATTGCTTGTCTCAACTAGTGACAATTATAAGGATCAAAAAAAAAAAGGAAGAAAGACAAGAGTTAGACTTGTAGTGAACTTAATCTACTTGGTACAGAGTAGTCCCAGATGTTCTTCCTTAGCTGTGCTTTAAACAATAGAACATGCCAAATACTAAGGTCATCTTGTTTAAATAGATTATGTTGGATCAAATCCAGCCTTTCTTTAGTTTTCTGTACTTAACTTTAAAATGCAGATAGATACAGGCCTGTATCCCTGCAGAACTTCTCCCTAATGTGGCCAAGTCTCATCCTGGGTGCTGCAACCCTTTGTTAGTCTATGCATGCTTCTAGAGCATGCCTGGCATCTTGTCTGTTTGTAAAGTTGTAGGGTTTTTCCTTAATGATGCTCTAGACAGATTATGACCTTGCCCTTTTTTTCTGTAAAGGCCGAACACAACATTTAGTGTATGCTTAACTGGGTTCTGTAGTACAATAATGAGGACTATGATATGCAAAGGTCTTGTGCAACTGCAGATTTCAACCATAGTACCTTAAATACCAAGTGCAGCACCAACAAGCGTTATGGGACTTCCTTTGCTTCATAGCCTTTGCACCTAACACACAGTAGTGCATTGTTGATGCTATACTGACCCCTCACTGGACTGCCAAACTTGTTACATCTTCCTCTGCTAGTATGTGTCTGAAGCTTAGAGGAGCCATTTCCCTGAAATGCGTGCACAGAACTGTGCTACAGGGATGCTTAAAGAAAAAGTGTCACTTGCCTGCATAAGGCTGAGGTTTTGACTGTCTGACCAGGTAAGAAGCTTGTGAAGGCTGAGACGTATGCTCTTGGAAAGCCTAAGATAGTTACATGCCCATTAATACTTAGACAAGTACAAAATCAGATTTGTAGTAATGTACAAATGGGGTTAGTACAGCTCAGCATCAGGGAACTCTTCCTCACCCTTCACAAATGCAATGTCAGATGCTGGGTGTTTATTTAATGGCAGATAAAATGTCACTAGGGATGCTGGAATGATTTGATCAATTGAATACATTACCTAGTTCAATTTACAGGAAAAGTGGCTGGCAAACTTATGCTGGTGTGCTGTAGCCAGACAAAAAAATTTGTTCAGATGTGCACTTAATTATGAGGTTTTTAAAAATACATAGGATTTTCCTAAACTCATTTTTAATATCTTCAGTCTCATTTAAAAGGAGAGTATAATATGAGTCTGTAAGTTAAGTATGTTCTGATTGAATCATATGTAAATATTACTATTTTGGTGTAATATATACTTTAAGTAGGAAAATCCTCGAGTATTAATAGTAAAGGTACAGAATATCAGGAGGCATTCTCCTGAATGAGTGAATTCATTGAGGGAGAAGTTAAGGCATTTATTTGCTGGAGTGTTTAGAGAGGCTAAAGAACATCTGGATGTTTTAATTATACATACAACAGAATCTAAAACTTCAACTTCACAAGCTGACCAGTTTTCTAAGGGGAAAGACTGGTGGCTGCAGGAGGAAGCCTGTTGATGGAATTAACAGTGAGTGCGCTGTCATGGATCACAGCCACAGGGCTTTTGCAGTGTCAGTAAAGGGTGAGAGGTCTGACTCCTGAAGAAGGATTAGGCTGACAGTTTTATATGGGCAAGCTGAGCTTGCTTGGCGATGAAAAATTGGCAATTCTTTCGTGCTCCCAGCTCCTGCAGTTATTCCAGCTCTACTGATGGGCAGCTTAGTTTTATGCTGGGGTAGTAAATCTCTTGGCTCATGACATCTCTGAGGACAAGAGCCAGCACAAACCTGCAGGTGCAATATGCTGTGGGAAGGGAGAAGTAGGACAGCTGGCAGTCTTGTAATTTTGTGACGTCAGGAAGCTCTATCTGTTCCTGTCTTATTTATAGCAAAATTGACTATATTGGATTCTATTAATCCGGTGTAGACACAAGACTGAAGTGACAACCAAAGTAGTTTTTTTGCAAGTCCATCATTTCTCTTGCGTACTTGAAAGTCTTTTGGCTTAATTTGAGCCCTTGGTTTTTGTTTATTTGTTTTCAGACTCCTTGTAGAATGAGTAATATCAGTAAAGAATTGAAATATTAAACTTCTACCACCATACTGAATTTTAGCACCATAGCTACAATTTGCACTGTATGAAGGAATTCTATGATCCTGGTTGGTCAAAGAGGAATTCAGGCCTTTGAAATCTATCTGATTTTAGGTTTTCAGTTGAATTATGAACTTGACTCTAAACTGGTCAGGTAAAACATCTTAATCACAACTTGCTGGTTTATTACTCTAGTAGTTGCCAATGACTACTGTGGTTGAAGTGCATCGAGATTCAACCTAAAGCATACCTTAGGTTACGAAACAGTTAATTTTATCTTAGTACATGTGGGATGCAGGATTTAAGGCTATCCTGACTCACCTAGTTAGAAGCTTGAGGTTGCTGTTTGGCAGTTGTCCACATGCAAGAGATCTCAGTAACAGACTTTGAGGAATACTGAGCCATTGAGAGCAGAGAATTCAGTATTACTGTATTGTGAGACAGTCCCTATATGAAAAGTCCTCCCATATTGCGCTTTCAGATCCAGTAAGTCAAGACAAGACTCTAGTCTTGTTTGGGCTTTTTATCCAGGGCTCCAGCAAGCTTTGGTTTAACCTGTTGTTTGTGCTCTTCTATAATTTCTTCACAGGATTGAGTGGGACAAACTTCTGGAGAATGTGCATTGTTTGATCATAAGTGTGACAAAAACTGACAAGCAGGAAGCTTATGTACTCAGGTAAGGCACTGGCTCATTCTTTTAGTCCCTAGGAGGGAAAAAAGTGAAAGCTGTCATATGTGATCCACTTGGCTGAGAATCCAAACTTGGGTTAATGTCCTGCAATTGGTGGCTACAACTTGCAGGGATCTCCTGCTCAGAGGTGGAAATCTCTTCATAGTTCCTTTAGTCAAAAGGATTGACAGAGCTATGGTGGCTTTGCACCTCATCAGTGAATTTTGTCCATTGGTAAATAAGTGTCCCCAATACAGAATTTTAGTATTACTTCAGCAGAATAGGCTATAGGTGTCACTTACAGATTGGCAAAAAAACCCTTATCAGTAGATCAGCTTTAACTGCAGATAATACAATCAAGTGGAACAACTCTTGCAGCTGACCTAAGGGTATCTGTAAAACTGTAGCTTTCCTGAAACCCTGGAATTTTTGTGTTGTGCTGCAGTTGTAAGGACACTACTTTTGCCATATGTTTTTCATCTTGCAAAATGCTTTCTTGCTTTTTCTGCATGAACTTTACAGACACGTTTGACATTCTCTGGTTTACTTCAGATTACAAATACTGAAGCTTTTGTACTCTGAAAGACTGCCTTGAGGGCAAGGTTGTGCTAAGAGCAAGCTAGTCAAAGAAACTGTGTTCAAGTCTTGTTTCTTCAAGCTTCATATATTTAAAACAAAACTCTGAAAAGAGTAACTAGTTGCACTGCATCCTGGATGAAATTTACCCTTGACTTTGAATTTGTAAACAGCATTCCAAATTGAGTTATTTAAGCTAATTTTTACTCCCATTGTGCAGTTACCTGATAAAAAGGTACTTGTTAAGCATGTTTAAATGTTCTGGATGTAGTATCGATGCTTATCTCCAGTTCAGTTGGGCTGTAGTTAAGTATCTGAGTTAGTTTATGTATAGTTAATTTCTGTGTCTTATTTATAAGGCATACCATATAGCTGTGCCTGTGTACCCACATCACAGCATGTTTGTGTTTCTCAGATAGTTTGAGGGTGTCTAATGTGTGTGCCTTTTCCTGTAGTGTGACAGGTCTGTAATACCATGCTTGGAGCAGGTATTTGTTTTGGGAAATGATAGCAGCTCTCAAGTGTTAGCTGCATTCTATTGGTTTGATCCATTTGCTGACTATAGTTATGTGCCATATGCTGAATGTTCACTTAGGGTAATGCATTTGGTTGGGATAAGAACCAAGACCTAACAACTGTCTCCTGGATTGTTTTATGTACAGCACTTAATATATTCTTAACACCTCTTTTACAGTGAGAGTAGCATGTTTGTCTCCAAGAGACGTTTCATTTTGAAGACGTGTGGTACCACCCTCTTACTGCAAGCACTGGTTCCCCTGTTGGAGCTTGCTAGGGAGTACAGTGGGTTTGACTCAATTCAGGTAAGGTGTCAAAAATCTTCCTTGGAATGCACAAAAAGCTTTGTACTATTTCAAATTCACTCCTTTTATTAAATATTCTGAAACTTGGACATTTATGTATGCTTCTCATAATGGGAAGATTGTAATGTAAGATTGCTCTGCTGTAGGATTTGCCCTTTATTTGTCTCCTAGTGGGTGCTAACTAACAAATGCTATTGTGCTGGCTTACAAGAGTAACTGTGCCCATGCTGTCTAGTGGAAAACAAGTTTGGAGGTAAGCTGTCTCCTGAAACTTAGAAATTAAGATAGGAATAACCATGTGCTTCTGAAATGGGAATACAGGTAGCAGTGTTTCGACAAAGAAGGCTTAGGTCCTGTGAAAGTTCATCATAAATGCTTGCACTTTTCTAAATTCTTAGATTCAAGATGGGTGGGAATACTCAATATCTGAGATGCACTTTTATTTTTTCAGAGCTTCTTTTATTCACGTAAGAATTTCATGAAGCCTTCCCACCAGGAGTACCCACATAGGAATTTCCAGGAAGAAGTAGAGTTTCTTAATGAAATTTTCCCAAGTAAGTTGGTGAAACTTCAGCAAAGTTGGGTGAAGGGTTGATGTTACATGAGAAGTGACGAGCAGTACAATAGGTACAAGCTTGCCCAGGCCAAGCATTCAGCAGTCCTTGCATAAAAGTCAAAAGCTATAAATACTTATTTTCTGAGTTTCTGATACTAGCTTGCCAAGATCAAAATTTAAATCATACTGAGCTTGACATTTAACACCTTGTCTTAACTGACATCATCTTCAGATTTCCAATCACTCTGCAAAATTCTGAAAGCCTTATTAAAAAGCTAGGATAGCAATTTAAAGTAAGTAATACACTGAAGAAAAATGTGGGCTTTTCTCAGAGAAGTTACTATGCTAAAAATTGAATTTAAGCATTTAATACAGTTTAAGACTTAGAAGAAGAATCTTAACTTTTACCAGGTTTTTGAAGAAACATGGAAGCTGTGGTACTCATTTGAGTTTTTTGAAAAAAAATTATAAATGTATTCAGTAGAGGCTTTAAGAGTACCAGGGTTTCTCTCTGTGCATAGCTAAACTGTAATATCAGTTTCCTGATAGTAGCCTCTCAGCTGGGGTGTCCAGACCCACTTCTGAGGGAGCTTGCTTTTCTGATTATTAAGTTTGCATTCCTGAAGTTAAATGGCTGGTTATTTGATACAGCTGCTGACTGCATCAGTGAACCTCGTAGGGTTCTGTGAAAGGCCCCTGTCTTTAAATAAGAAATGAATATATTTTACATCAGTGTTCAGCTGTGGTACATTAACTGGAGGCTTTTTGTCTTGTCTAGATGGAGCAGCTTATTGCATGGGGCGTATGAACTCTGATTGCTGGTATGTATGTGAAGAGTTGGAAGTCTTTGGGGTTTGCAGTAGAACTTAACTTGGTGCTGTCAATATGCATTACACACTTGATCTGTGCTTTATGTAGGTACCTGTACACCCTGGATTTCCCAGAGAGTCGGATATCCAATCAGCCTGATCAGACACTGGAAATTCTGATGAGTGAGCTTGACCCAGTAGTTATGGACCAGTTCTACATGAAAGATGGTGTTACTGCAAATGATGTCACTCGTGTATGTTTGCTTGAAAACTGAGGTTTTTTTGGGGAATGGTGGAAACTGGGCAACAAAATGGCTTCTTTCACTTACCTTTTAATACGAGGTTTATTTTGTGGTAGGAGAGATGTCGTAGAAAGTATGAGGTTAATACTTTGGGAGGAAAATGGATTTAACTCTAGAGTGTTTTGGGAAATATAACTTCACGTTTTCAATGCCCTTCCTTTAGTGAAAGAAACAATATGCGGTGCTTTGGGTGACTGGAAGCTTTTACTCTGAAGAATGTAGGAGTAAAACCACAATTTGAATAACTTTAAAGGATGTAGATTACAAGGAGTAAGGCTTAGACTGGAGATAATGAATGCAAAGGTTAAGTAGGTATCAAAATCAGGGTTAAATCATGGAGCCATTTGGATGAGGGGAAGGGCAGATTTGGGGTCTAAGCATAGCTTGATGGGTTTGCCTCCTTTTCCCAGGTGGGGAAGTCATGTGACATGAACAAATTTTCCTGAAAAGTACATTGACTTCATCTTGTTTTCCATCTTAGGCTTTGATTCTCATACTGTATTTGCTATTGAGATATGGCTGTAGCCCAGGTACTGTGTGGGAAATCAAAATGCTTGGGATTGCAATTCTTTCTAGGGTATAAAGTAGTGTATCCTCACTCTGGAGTAAATGTAAACTATTCGCTTTGTGGACAGTGGTTGAAGAGAAGCTCCATTTTTCATTTCAGCAGCAAAAGCAAATATGTTTTGGAAGTCTAAGCTGTTTCCTTGTCTTGGATGGATGCAGCTGGGCTCTGTAAGAGGCAGTGGGATAGCCTGCATGCAGCTTGTCACTGCCATTGATGTAGTGACAGGATGTAAAACAAGGTCGTCTACAGTGGTACAAGTTATCAGACTGACTTGTTATTGGGAGAATTCTGGTGTCCTGTTTGCTAAATAGATGTTCATTCTGCCTTTGAGTTAAATCTAAACAAGTGTAAGGATGCATGATAAACAGTTGTTTCATTTTGTTTCAGATGAGTGGAATTCGTGACCTGATACCAGGTTCTGTTATTGATGCTACAATGTTCAATCCTTGTGGGTATTCAATGAATGGGATGAAATCGGATGTAAGTTTTACGCTCATTCATAATTAACATTGGTAATTAAAAGAAATGAGTATTTGGTGGTAATAATATCCTATTTTTTTTTTTCAGGGAACTTACTGGACTATTCACATCACTCCAGAACCAGAGTTTTCTTATGTTAGTTTTGAAACAAACATAAGTCAGACCTCTTACGATGACCTGATTAGAAAAGTTGTAGAGGTTTTCAAGCCAGGAAAATTTGTGACAACTCTCTTTGTTAATCAGGTGAGTTTTCTTGCATTAGCTTATCAGCTGATGAAATGCATATAGACACAAATGAAGCAAGGCTAGAGATTTTTACTGGAGATTAACAGTTTCCAGTTTACCTCTATATTTGGGTGGTAGTTTCTTTGGAAAGTAAAAATACTCTTCAGTCTTGCTTTGGCATGTACTAAATCTGATCTCAGAAAACTTAAGAAATGGTAAGATGAGGCATCCCAGTCTCAGTATTCTAATGACTTCTGTGTAGTTCTGTGTAGGCATACTTTCCTGCTTTGGCATTTTTCTGGATTTGCTGCAACTCAGTTGTAGAACAGCTGCTGTTAATGGTATTGCTCTCAGCTAATCGTAGAACCACAAAGTTATTTGGGTTGGAAGGGACCTTAAAGATCATGTAGTTCCAACCCCCTGCTGTGGGCAGGGACACTTTTTACTAGACTTACTTGCTCAAAGCCCTGTCCAGCCTGGCCTTGAACACTGCCAGGGATGGGGCATCCACAACTTTTCTCTGGGCAACCTGTTCCAGTGTCTTACCACCCTCACAGTGAAGACTTTTTTTTCCCCAATATCTAATCTAAATCCACCCTCTTTCAGTTTAAATCTGTTACCCCTTGTTCTATCATGACATGCCCTTGTAAAAAGTCCCTCTCCAGATCTCTTGCAGCCTGCTTTAGGTACTGGAAAGTGCTGTAAGGTCTCCCCAGAGCCTTCTCTTCTCCAGGCTGAACAACCCAAACTCTCTCAGCCTGTGTCCATAGGAGAGGTGCTCCACCCCCCATAATGGTTCAGAGAACAGCAGTACTATATGGTGGGAGCAGAATCACTGCTTGGGAATTAAACTTTCTGCACCACTGTCAGGAACATGTTGGTAACACTAAGAACCATATATGAAATGCAGTGTGCTAATCTATCTCTAAATGACAGTTTAAAAAGTAACTTTCACTCTTTTTCTTGTTTTCTAGAGCTCTAAATGTCGCACAGTGTTTTCCTCTGCCCAGAAGATTGAGGGGTTTAAACGTCTTGATCACCAGATTGCCCAATTCAGTGATTATAATTTTGTTTTTACCAGTTTTACAAAAAATCGCCAGCAACAGCACAGTTGATTAAGAATGAAGAAAAAGCGCAAAAAGAAATCCCATATAGAAGGTGGTGGTTGCTTTCTAGTTAATGATTCAGGGGGCCATGCTTTCCACTCCCACCACCTTGTAGTTGTGGAAAGCCCTAGGTGTAATCATAGTATAACCATTTTGAATTGTATGCATTATTATATCAAGGAGTTAGATATCTTGCATGAATGCTCTCTTCTGTGTTTAGGTACTCTATGCCACTCTTGCTGTGAAATTGAAGTGCATGTAGAAAAATCTTACTGTATGAAACTTTACAACACTTGTAAAAATGTTTCAGGTAGAATTACACACAGTATAGTTTTTCTCCAAGTATCACCAAAAATTCCCCACAGACAAGGCTTTCGTCCTCATTAGACTTCAGCCTCAACCTACTCACTGGGGACAGTTCTCTCTTAAATTGTCACTCTTTTTTTTTTATCTATGTTGTGATTTCAGTCTAAAACAGTTTTTGATGAACTTCTATGATTTCTAATGAAACTGATTCCTAATTAACACTTTCATGTTTGGAGAAAGTTCTTAAAACAGTTACAAATTGTTTTGCTACTACAGGTGGTGGTTGATTTATTTTTAAATCAGACTGACTTTTCATGCTCTAATAAAGCTTCTAGGAATTTGCTCAGCTCTCCTGTAGCACTGGGCGAACGCATTGGTCTTTCACTTTTAGTAACTTGGGTATCGGTACTAGTGCAGGCTAAATTTTGTCTCACCTTAATGCTCATTTGTCTGTCCACATCCCCAAGCTGTCACACCGCTACGCAACAGCAGAATTTGATGAAGGTCCAAGGCTTGATAGGGGAAGAGCTGAGCCAGGCTTCAAGTGCTTTGGCATAATTGTGTGACAGCTTTGCAAAGTGCGAGTTCGTAATGGCACCAGGCGATTTCTGTCCTAATCACCTGTTATGTCAGAACAGGAAGCTGGTGCTAGTGGAGGAGTGGAATTTGCCAGTCTGGGTGTGTTGATTGGTTTGGATTATTCTCAGTAAAACTTGTGACCTGCCACTTTGGACTGTAAAGAGTGCTTCTAAACTGGTCCAGTGTCACTTCATTTTGTTGTTCCAAGCAAAGCTAATGCCTCTGTCTTGTGACAGTCCTGTGACATTGTTGTGCATGTGACTTCTGTTGTACTTGAGTGTTGTGACTTCATCTGTTTTTTTCCTCCTAATTGCTAAGGTGGTTCCTCTTACTGTGACTTGAGGGCATTAAGTGAAGGCATAGAACAAGAACTGTCTGGGACACCTGGACAGAAGTGAAGTAGAATGCTATTCATGGAGCGTGAATAAGTGTGTAATTCAAAGTCACTTTAATGAGTATTGACTAAAATGCAGGCTTTGAAAAGCTGGCACATGTTCAGCTATGTTTATTTGCAAATACTGGGATTTAAACAGCTGTGAGACCAGCATGTTAACAAGAAAATTGAGATTATTTTTTCCCCTCTTGTCCTTGCAATGTTTTGACTCTTTCTGGTTTGATGCAATGGTTCTTTTGTTCCTTCCGTATTTATAAATGAAGCACTTTTTCAGTGCTTCTAAACTAAAGTCTGCTTGGTTAGAAATCAAGTGGTTGGAACATTTTGATTTTTTTTTAAAGCATATTATTGATGTTCTTTACCAATGTTATCAGTTACATGCTGTAAATGGCACTAATGCTTTTTGGTGTTGTTAATATTGAGGACCAATATTTCAGTGGGTTTTTTTTGTTCTTGCATTGTCCCAATTGTTCTGACATTTTTTGGCTTGAGGTCCTTTAAGTAGACTGAAGATCCCTTTTCAAGTAATACTGAAAGAATGCATCTTACAAAAAGAAGCATAAGCCTCGTCTATGAAAATGAAAGCTGTTGAATGGGTTATTGAACTATCTGGGTGATCAGGATGGGGGGAGTATGGTGTTTATAATTTCTGTGGTGTTAGACTTTGATCATTTAAAAATATCTGTACCACAACTTAACGCTTCAATAAAAGTTCGCTTAAATTGTTTGTAGTGATGATCCAGCAATTCTACCCTTCACTCTCTTCATGCTTTCTGGTACCAAATGGTTTAATTCTGAAATAGATTTCTGTCCTTACTCTCCTAATTGCTCTGCCCTTATAGGGGATGCATCTCAATACGCTGGCAGTTTAAAATGAGGCAGCATGTGAAATGAAGCCAAATGAAAATGTTATGCTGTTCTTGAAGCTTAAAACTGTTTCTCTAAATGAACACAAATTCGTTGTCTACATCTAACCTGTATCTTTTTCTTGAGCATTAAATATTCTAAACCATCCTCTGAATTAAGACAACTGCTTCTAAGTAACAAACTGGCATACATTTATGGTACTTAAGCTGAGACTGACTTTGAGAGTTCAAGGTGAGATTTATCTCTAAAGGTAAAGTAGGCATGTACATAATCTACATAGTAACCCAGACCAAAAGGCAGCATTGTCGAATGTCAGTGCTAATTTTCAACTGTGCTTTTCAACCAGCACAGTTGAAAATTCCTTGAGTTCATGTGGTAAGTCCTACAGGAAGAGCAGCTGCAAATCATACCTGTAAAGCTATAGCAGTGCTGATATCCCCCAAAGTCACCTAAGCGTTGTGTTAGTATTGGAGGTCTAAAACGTTTAAATTGTTTAGTTCTGAATACAGGTTTCATTAGTCACCCAGACCTAATCTGTGATGTGTTACATATCTCTAATGGTGCTCTGGATAGTAAATAGTAACTTATAGTTATTTCAAGTACTTAAGACCTTTTGAAATGCCCAACAAACTCTTCTATGAAAATAAGAAATTCCAATTTGCAGCATCAAGAGATGCTGTCTTAATCTCAGCTATGACAAGTTAGCGGTAATCCACCTCCAAAGGGTAATGACGGAGCTGGTGAAAGATCTTGTCAAGCCACTTTGAATTATTCAGCAGCTGTCCTGGTTAACTGGAAAGATCCCCGTTGGCTGGAGAGTAGCAAATGTGATGCCCATCTACAAAAAGGGCCACTAGGAGGATCTGGCAGCCTGACCTTGTTACCAGGGAAGGTCATGGAGCAGATGATATTGAGCACTGTCACATGGGCACATACAGGACAAACACAGGTCCTGATTGACCAATCTGATCTCCATCTAGGGCAAGCTGACCCACCCAGTGGACGAGGGAAAGGTGGATGGTGTCCATCTGGACTTCAGTAAAGCCTTAGGTGCTGTGTCAGAACATTCTGGAGAAACTGGGTGCACTGTTGGCTGGGTAAAAAAACTGGCTGGGTCATCAGATCCAGAGAAGGAGTGATGAGTGGTGCCACATCTAGCTGGTGGCTGGTCACCAGTGGTGTTCCCTGGGGCTCACTGTTGTAATTGCAAAGCTGGGGGTGTCTCATCCAGTAGCAGGGGCAATCTTTAAGGTCCCTTCCACTCCAAACCATTCTATGATTTTCTACTAGACTGTGGGAACAGAGGGGATGGACAGAGTGCAGGTAGCATGGTTAGGGCAGGAAAGAGGATAAGGCAGTTTGTGCCAGAGCACTCTGATGTCCTTTCAACACGGGGCAGAAAGGGAGATGCTGACACCAAGTGCTGGTACCAAGCCACTTGCAATAGGCATTAAAAGCCAGTGGTTTTCAATCCTAGACCTTTACTGTGTGTGATGCTGAAGAGATGAATCTGTTCTGGTACTTATATCTGGGTGGGATAACTCTAGAAACAGATACTGGCTGTCAGTAGGGCTGCTGCTTTGGTGGTGCAGGATTATGTGTTGGCAGAAGTGTTGAAGCTTACCAACTGGGGTGGTGTAAACTCAGGTTTCCCTAGTGATAATCCCAAAAGCAATGCCACCACTATCTAAATGTATAAGGCTTGGAAACAATGCTGAGGATATGCTCCCGAGGTGTGGAGTTCTCCCAAGCTATACAGACAAAACTGTGTTAGAAGTGGAAAAAGTTGCTGCCAGATATATTTTGTATAATCTGAAGCCTGTTGAAGTGTTAAAGCCAAGCCTGCGGCCAAAACCTAGAAAGAGCAGGATAGTTCAGCGCTGATCTGTTCTATTCCCATGGAACTACAGTAATGACAATTCAGTAGAAAGGTAAATGAACAACTGAGGAGCTGCTCTGACAGCTACATAGAGCTAAGCAAATGGGATTCACATGTAAAAGGAATGCAGAGAATCACCTGCATGTTCTCAAACATACTAAAAAATTGTTGTAATTTCAAATGCTAGTAGAGACACACTGTGAATGTACCTACAGACAAGCCTTTAGAAGGAGAGCACTGTCATTAGGAAACTACTGAGAGAGGCATTCTCTGACAGTTTGTCCATTGACTTTCAATTATGTGTTTAACTTCAGGTTAAGTTACACTTGCACTTTTTCATCCCACTTAATTTCATATTGTGGGATTACTGGTGGTGTCCATGGGGTATTCTGTGTATTGTTTACAGTTCAGCCAGGCCTCTGCTATTTGGGGGGATTGGATTGGGGTAAAAATTGCTTACAGTGTTTGGTGTTACTATACTTCCTGCCTACACAGAAGCACTATGAATTTAACCAAATTTCAAGTTAACTGTTCCATTTTCTTCTATTGCTTGCTATACATTGTACTTACAATACTGGAGTTGCTGTTATATTTTAAAAAACTAAGCAGGCCCTAGAGAGTCTTGCTTCTGCAGCTGTCTGAAAGCCATATCTTTATATAAATTTTACATTCTCTATAATATGCTTAGTTCTGCCTTTGGCAACTGCTATTAATTTTAAATATATGTGTACAAGTGAAATATGTACACTCACATTTAGGAGCAAGACCAGGCACATGAATACCATAATATCAGCATTTTTAATTCCTGGATTAACCAGAATGTGAATACACATTTTTGTATCATGTGATTCCTAATGCAGGCACTTCACCTAATCCCTAGCTCTAAATTACGTCATTTATAGCTTTCCTGTTATTTTCCCCATGTCTTTTTCTAGATTATATTGATCTTCTCAGTCTATCACTCTAAATTTTTCTTAAATACTAAGATTTCAAAATAGCATGTAAGGCATCTGCCCATCTGAAGACATAGAATCAGAGAATTGTTTGGGTTGGAAGGGACCTTAAAGATGATCTTATTCCAACACCCCTGCCATGGGCAGGGAGACCTTCCACTAGATCAACTTGCTCAAAGCCCCTTCCAGCCCAGCCTTGAACACTTCCAGGGATGGGACATCCACAACTTCTCTGGGCAACCTGTTCCAGTGCCTCACCACCCTCACAGTAAAGAATTTCTTCCTAATATCTAATCTACAGCTTCGCTCATTCTGTTTAAAGCCATTCCCCCTTGTCCTGTCACTACATGCTCTTGTAAAAAGTCTCTCCCCATCTTTCTGCCAGGCTCCCTTCAGGTACTGGAAGGCTGCAGTTAGGACACTCAAAGCCTTCTCTTTTCCAGGAGGAAAATCCAAATATTCTCAGCCTTTCCTCACAGGAGAGGTGACACATCACTCTAATCAGCTTGGTGTCCCTCCTCTGGGCTCACTCCAGCAGGTCCATGTCCTTCCTGTGCTGGGAGCCCAGAGCAGTTTGCAGGACTCCAGGTGGGGTCTCACCGGAGCAGAGCAGAGGGACAGAATCCTCTCCCTTGCCCTGCTGCCCACACTGCTTTGGATACAGCCCAGGACACGTTTGGCTTTCTGGGCTGTGAGTGCTCATTGCTGGGTCATGTCCAGCCTCTCATCCACCAGCACCCGAAGTCCTTTCGGGAGGACTGCTCTTGACCTGTTCATCCCCCAGCCTGGACTGACACAAGAGTTGCCATGGCGCAGGTGCAGCACCTTGCACTTGGTCTTGTTAAACCTCGTAAGATACCACAGGCCCACTTCTTGAGCTTGTCCAGGTCCCCCCGGATGGCATCCCATCCTTCAGGTGCGTCAACCACACCACTCAGTTTTGTGTCATCTGCAGATTTGCAGAGGGTGCACTCGTTCCTTTCATCCATGTCATTAAAGAAGATACTAAATAACACTGGTCCCAATATGGACACCCCAATATTGCCCTTTGCATTAGAAAGGTGCAAAGTCTTGGTTTGAGTTTGCAAGGTAGCCATAGAAATAGAACTTCTGATTCTTATTTCCAGTAGAAATGGACTTCTGGCTCCACTGTCTAATTTCCATCTATTAAATTTCATTCTCTTACTTTATGGGCAAAAGTAAGTATTTGGTACTTGTTTTACACTATGAAAACTGCTGCACCAACAAAGCTGTAGAGAGACAAGGAAAAACCAGCACAGGATTGAACAGAGTTGTAAATTGCAGTTAAGGTTCAGCTTCTTCTCTGTGTGGACAGGAATTACACAGATGTAACAGAACAAGACAAAATGTTCCAAATCCATTGTTCTTGCTCAGAAAGTTGGAGCAGTTCAGTGCCTCTTCATCATCTGCTTCTTCCAGAAGAGGTACTGGCCTCTGCGCCTGCCAGAGATGATTTATTGAAGCACACCATATGACAGCTCCATCAACACACCAGCCACTGTAGCTTTACAGCCATCTCCAGTCCCTAAATTTGGACTTGTTTCTTTCAAAGAGGAACTTGCTAAGTATCTGTCAGCTTCACTAGATTCATGTTTAACAGCACTGACCTTAAGAGTTAGGACATATTTCGCCAAATACAAGGTCAGATTTCAAATACAAAGTTAGAACTCAGGCTATAAAAAGGTAGATAAAACTACTGTACTTAACTAAAAGATTCCTTCTTAGCTGCTGTGATATTTTGCAGCCAGAACCCCTAACAGCCTAGGCAGCAGAAACATACGTGTTCCATGCTATTTCAGGATGAAACTTAAAACTAACCAGAGGGCCTAAGCCCTTGAGGGCTGTTCTCTAATGGCAGCCCTCTCCAAACTCTCTTCTTTTTGTTAAAGGTGCTTCTCTCCTGTTTTTATTTCATGGTGCTGTTCTAAAGCCAAGATAGTGCTGTTGCATTATCTGAGAGGACAGGGAATAATGTATTTTTATTTAATTTTTCAAGCATCCTCAATACTGTTACAATATCCTGCAAGGCATGTATCATTAGGTCTACTCATTGTATGTTCACTTGGTTAGACTTGGAGACTTGGGCTCTTTTCTAGGCTGCATCTTTCCTAAAGCCACATTATCAGCTACGTTATAGGTAGGACGCTCTGTCCAAACCATCTCTCTCACAGCCCAAATCTGCCCGTTTTAAGGGTTCTTACATATATTTTACAGACATGTTTAGATAGTGCAGAAGTTTTTCTTCTGATTTGATGATCTAATATTTCATAGTTTCTAATTCTCAAATCTTAAAATTTTATTTAGAGTGAAAATCTGATACAAAACCAAAAGTGTTGATAAAATTGGTGATTTAAATAAAGACCTGATTAATTTATTCGCCTAAACTGTTGTGAAATATGGGGGGGCTTAGAGGAGGAGGACAGAAAAATAAGAAAATGACTCATTCCCCTTACAGAAGGTATATTTTCCCTAGTGTGCTGTAGTGAAAGCTGGCATTTATAACAAGAAGGTAAAGCTGCAAAGGCTTCAGGGTGTAATTGCTGAGGCTACAGTACCTACAACTGAAGGATACTGAGCACAAAGCTGATGGGGCCAGTAAAAGCAGTAAAGCAAACAGACAAACAAACAGCCAGTGTTGTAATTTACATCTGTGCTCTTGATTAATATTGGGTTTAATGTTAATATTTCATTTGTTCAGCTGTGCTTGCACTGGTTTTAGGCAGATGATCAGCTGTAAATTCATAGGTTTTAATATTCTAGTTTTAAGCATGGTAAACAGTTTATTTGTAGTTGTACTCTGTTAAGTGCCATGACATGAAAAAGCTGAACAATTTATATTTGTGCCTTTCTGTTCTTCCAGAACAGAAAGATATGTTTTCTGATTACCTGCTCTCTTAACATTGTAATCTCTGAAATACTTCATTCCTGAAATATCTAAACTATGCAGACCACCCAGAAGGGCTCAGCAGACAAGAAGTTTCAAACCAGTAAATTTCTCTTCAACTGCTCATGTTACTATGTCGAACAGTAGGTAAGAAATGAACCAACTACTCAAAAAAGTTGTCCGATTTGATTTTTCACAAAGAAAGTAGTCCAGAGACACACAGAAATCATGTTTAAACCAGCTTTAATAAAACTGTCTTAACTCCTTTTTAAAGAATCATAATCCAAGTTATTCTTACTAAATTTGGATGATTGCCATCTCATTGAGCCACTGCTCAGTTTCTTGTAGTAAAGGCGAATTAATAGACAAAAATTAGATGGTTTCAGAAACAGATGTTCAGTTTATACTATCTCAAAATAGCCTTTTTTTTTTTCAGTTTATGTGATGGTGACTCAAGAAATTTTTACAATCTCTGTATTCCATGTGTAATACACATTTTAAATACAAAGTAAATACACACTGGTATATATTTATATATATAAATATGGAAAACTATAAAGGACACCTAAAAATAAGCAGTTCTAGACTACCATTTTTGTAACAATTCCTCAAGTTTTATCATTTTGGCATCCTTAATTTTCAAGATTGTTTAAGATTCTGAAGGCACTTGGAATTATTTTGATTGCTCTATCTGCAAATCTAGCCAAATTGCACTCTAGCAGTGGAGCCTGAGCTCTGAGAGAGTGTGATGGGAAATTTTGGTTGTTCCAGGAACCATACATCCCATACAATTTCTTAATGGACCTCCAGCCATCCACAGAAAGATACATTTTTTATGCATTCTGGGGTGAAATGGGAAGATTTGAAGTCAGGGCCTCTTGCAGAGGCTGGATCATTCCTTCCACTGCCTCAGGGACCCTATTGGAATCAGAGGAATGGTTGCTTGTATGCTAAGGAGAATAGGAATGTCACATGCGTCTCCCCCTTAAAAGGATGTTCTGTTGCCATACAAAAAACCAAAATCCCTGCAGGATTTTACTGAACTGATAAGCAACCTGGAATACAATTAAATCTGATGTAAACTGAAACCACACAGGAAGACAGCCAAATGTCTCTTTAAATGCTTCAAGAACCAAGTGGGAAGGAGACATGACCTATAGGTCTTCATCTTGAGACTTGGACTTCTAGTAAGTCATGAGGACTGCACGCGGGAATGGAAGTGCTTACTCTTTTCACAATCCTGCAAACCAGTTATACAGTAGGGAGATAATGGTATTTACTCCATTTCACAGAAGCACCACTGAAAACTAGAATGTTAGAGAAGGTGGTAATATGGAGAGGCTGAGTGAAATGATCCTTCATTGGTAATTACCCTGGTTCCACAATATTATGAGGATTCTTTTGATAAGACAATCTCAAGGCTAAATAAGAATAAATACATATATATTCTAAATCAGGTCAAGAGATTTGAACTACTCACCCTCTTCTGAGTAACCAAAATGACGTTGATTAAAGACACCAGTGTAAAGATTGAATAGTGTAGAAGTTGAATATTTTTTGAGGTTTTTGCTGTGTCCAGCAGTGAAAATATTGACTCATCATAGTATCTCTTGTTTCAGTGTTGGATTTGGATTAGTTTTATAGTTTCTAAAATCTTGAGCATGCTTCCTCAAAAAAAAAAAAAAAAAAAGCAGTTTGGGAATTCCAGAGAAGCAGCAAAGCCTACTAAATGAATCATTTACTGCTGGTCACTTTGTGTATCTGCTAATGTGGGGGAAAGAGCTGATTGGAACAGCATAGAAGAAAGAAAGAGAGAAAATTATTTGCTGCTTCTAGTCACAAATTCAGGGCTGTTGCCTGTTAATTCTGAGCTGATTAGAGAAACTGAAGTAAAAGAGAGATGTTGGCAGTGACCACTGCTCCTGACAGCAATGCCAGATCTGGCCATTCTGTAGCTCTTGCCAAGCACACAATCCCTTGCCCAGACTGGTCCAAAGCTGGTCTTTCCAGCAGAATCTTTCCATCTGGATTGCTCCCAAAACGAAGATGACAGAAGGGTATTTGTAATGCTTGTAATGCTTCGCCTTGCCTTTTCTGGTTTCCAGAGCAGTGCTGGCTGGATAAGCTTAAAGGAACTGAAATGGTGCCAGTTACACATCATTATGTGTTTTAACACACTGAATATAAAGAGGGCAAGTCTAAGGTGTTACTCTGTAGCTTCTACAAGGGGAAAAACTCTCCTGCTTCCAAGTGACTGGGCATGCTTTCATGCACAGTGGAAGTGTATAAGATTATATAACTCTTACTTAAAGACAGAAAGTTTTGGGGTTTACCATAATATCGTCTAAAAAATGATCCTCTTCAAAAATAAAGTATTTTTGTATCTTAAAATTGGTACCTGGTGGTTTTTTCATAAGAACATATGTATCTAAATGGCAACATAAACTTCTGTTTGTTGAAACAGAAGTCTCTTACTTCTTTGCAGGGGGTTCTGAGCCCATGATAGATATTAATGATTGACATTATGGCTAAGATGTTCAAGTCTGACATTTGGATGTCGTGTTCAATCCTTTAAGGAGGATAAAGCAAAAATATTGGCTTAAAATACAGATATGACAGTATAAACTCATGGGCATCTTCTCTCACCTCCTATAATTTTGATGCTCAATTACATGAGGACCCTGGCAGATAAAGCAGTACTTAATAGCAATCTTCTTTTAAAACAGTTCAGGTAACACATGTTCAGATGAATGTACTTTAGCATCAGTTGCCATTCAATCAATAACATTTTATTCAGTATAAGCTACTCAGAATGCAAGAACTGCAATAAAAAGTTATGAAATTAGTTACAAAAGAAGGTGTTAGAAGGTGAGGCACTGGGGACATAGTACAACTACAACACATGCTTGTAAGAGCAGAAACAGGAACAGAAAGTCCTGAATTAATTATGTGTAAAGGGTATTTATGTGTTGCTACTGAGTGTAAAAGATTATCCTTAGTGTAAACAACTTGCCTTCAGAATCTCCACGAGAGCATATAAAGAGAGCTAAAAAAGTCAATGTCATCAGAATTCAATATTTTTCATTTTCATTATAGACTTGTATGAAGTGCCTCAAGTCTGTCCACCATTTGGAAATGTGTATGAGAAAGTATAAATTATTCTCCTCTTAGAGCAGATCTCTATGGGAAAAAAAAAAAAAGGAAAAAAAAAAAATCACATCAGCAGTAAGTGCTGCTGAGGCATTTTCAGACAGCTAATAACTCCCTCCAGAGCTGCCTAGGTCCAATTTGGAATTTGAGCTGACAATTGTATCTCCTTCTCTCGATTGCTTGCTGGGAAAAAAACCAGCTATGCTTCACTGCAAGTGTAAGTAATAAAGGATAGGAAGGTCTCCAAGCCTTAACGGTAATAGATCTTTGGTTTTTTAAAAAATTGACCAACTGCTTTTCTAGGGGAAAAAAACTCCCAACAAATTAAAATTATTATTTTTAAAAAATAATCTGTCCTGATATAGGTTAGAAGTCAAAAGTGTACATTCATACATACTGAAAATACCATAAGCTTACTGCAAACTAAATGAGACAATTGTCAGCAGTAAGTTTATTTTCTTAAATAAAAGTGAAAATTTCATTCACAGCAGCTATAAAAATATAGATAAACTCTTTCACACTTCGTCTCCTGACCTGCATTTCTGACTAGCTTACAGAGACAGTAATTTCTTTGCTCTATTCATGCTTTGAGCCAGCTGGACATAAGACCAGCTTCTTTCCAGAAATCATGTGGCCACATTAGCACAATTCTGAGCCCAAGCTAATGTATCCTGCTTCACAGCCAGCCCTATTAACTCAAGTTCAGCAGCACACAAATCGCAGCTACAGAGCTGCTACACGGGCTGGTTCAGGGCACACACAGAGTGAACCTGTCACTGTCTGCACCCATCCACGTAGATATACCCCCAGATGACCCTAGGCACTGTGTGCTGTAACAAAAGCTAGTTTTAGGAATTGGTTCTCCAGTTAATTGCATTTTAATTCCATAAAACAAACTACACTGGAAATGGAGTAACAAAATCTTACAGGATATGGTAATGTGAGTTTGTGTCAACATCGCCACAACAGTGTGGTGCCTAAGCTGGCCTATGAACCAACTTGAAAAAAAAAAACAAACAAACAGATTCATACAAATATAAAACATTTTAAGAGATCCAACTGTCATGGGAAAGATTATCATATTGCGTTTCTGTCCTTGCTTTCCAAACACATTATCTATCAAACAAGGTGAGTCAGGAAGGAAGGTCTACTGAAAGAATGTGGTCAACCATGACAATGTCCTTCTTTCCAGTTTTTGCTTGGTGTTTCTGAACAGTGTTCCTTAGTCAGTGTAAATGGTAAGTGTGCTTTGGTGTAGATTCAGGTCCTTCTTCACCATTCCTTACCTTTCCTTCCTCTTAAAAAGAGGCAAGACATTCTGTCAGTGGGTCATTGCACAGGCTTTGCACCACACTAACCTGACACAACTCCTCAAAATTACTTTTGCAACAGCTTTAAAGTCTTAAAAGTAATTCACAATACTTTTCACAGTCTTCCTACACAGAATTCCTAAAGAGCCCAATAACAGCCTTTTCCAAGTACTGATACCTTCATGAGTAAAAGCAGTAACTGTAAGCATACCAAATGCCATGATATGTTAAGTGACAATGAGAACTTCACAGGGATTTCCATCTCTTGGGTTTTTATCTGCTGTCATTTATCTACTGTGTTATATTCCTGTGCTTCTCTGTACAAGAGACAGTGGAGTTAAATATCTGGAATTAAAAATGAAGCTGCTAAACACAATTTATTACTCATAAAAGGTTTCACTTTTTGGGTGTAGCTCACTGACTATGCTGTCTGCAGCAGTGGCCATCGAGTGGAGAACACAAGTATGTATGGTATGCTCCCAGCTGTCAGCTCAGTTATGTCCTTGGCCTGATAGGATTTGCCCATGTTATCATTCCCAGTGGATCCCTCCTTCAAGAACTCCTCCAATCTCCCACTGAGTTCCTATAAATTTCTGCCTTTACAAATTTTGGAAGGGAATCTAACAAGTTTGCCAGCTTTTTGGTTTGTCATTCTGAACCAAATTGGAGAGCCTAGAACAGCCATACAGTGAGACAGATCAAAGATCCACATAGGCAGTACCCTTGTCACCTAAATCAGCCCATACTGAATGCCTGGAAAAAGCAGCAGAACAGGCAGGACTAGCACACAAAGGTCTTTCCTCATTCTTCAGCAATCTTTATCTCAGGAGTTCCTGAGACAGAGAATGGTTGCCATTCACCTGCTGTTTTACCATCCAGTCATGTGTTAAATCTCACAGTAGGCTTTCATTTTTAGAACCCCAAAAATACAGTACCATCATTTCACTTCAGTGCCTCACTTTCAATCTTTGGTTTTTAAGGGTTTTTTTTCAAGAAATAATTTAGAGATATGTTTCACACATCAAATTTCTGTGAAAATACGCTAATAATCACCCTTCATTTTGAAAACAGACCATTTCATCCTAACCTGTATCAAGAAATTATTCCTTGGCAGCTTAGTTTCTTTTAAGAGCCACAGTCCACTGTTATGCAAACCTTTTTTTTGATGCAAGCACATCAACTGCAAGTACAGCAAGATCACTATTTCAGAATGGCTCTTCTATAAAAACAGTTTGAAGCAGACTATGCACAATGGTGATCAAAAATCATGTCCTGACCAAGAAGCCTAAAATTTATGGCACCAAGGATTTTAGTCTCATTACTCTGATCAATATGACATTTACCTACAACACTCAAGAGTACACAGACAATCTTTTCTCTTTTGTTTTCTGCTTTTACAGTGCCTGATTTTCCATATCAGGAAGTGTTTACCACCATCTACATATTACAGTCCTAATGATGCATTTCTTATTTGGAATTCATTTTAACTCTGATTTGTCTCAACATCCTTTGGTAGTGCAAAGGGCTGTTTTCTCTGCGTAATTTACACCTGGTGCTTATTCTCCTTCCCTCAAGTGTCTCATATGCACAGTATCACGCTATCCCAAGTTAAACTAGCTTTTCTTAGTCTCTTATTCTGGATTTGGGGGTTTTGGTGCTTATGGAGCAATAGATTTTTAGTAATTCTAGAGTTACACACAAATGGATAACTGAGTCAGTGCATCCTTCTGTTGGTTGTACAACCGGATTTATTTATTGGGCTACTCCACTTTGTCCTGCCTCACTTTCGGCAGTTCTGTCCTGTTCTTTGGAGACACAGAATGCATCTATGATTTCACCCACACAGTAAGAACTAACACTGAAAAAGCAACACTCTTACACCTTGTAGTAATATCACAGTAAGAAAAAATAATACATATAGTATTGACCCTCAGGCTTCAGCAATATGATTCTTACTTTTTATACTGTGTTAGAAACATTTTCTGCAGGTCAGTGGGCATAACTACACAAGCACTAAACTACCAGGAATTCCAAACTGCTGCCAAGTTACACCTCAATAAAAACCTACTGAATCAAGACTCTGATGTTTCTCATGCAGATTGATTAATAACTGATTTTTATTTCCTGCACTGCTAACCACTCTGGCAGTTCTTGAGGTGTGTAAAATTGCTTTTAAACAGCACTTCACTAACAAGCAAAACCGTGTTCATGTAGGTGGAAAACAAAACACAATTCAATAAAAATATTTCACTTCAAAAAAAAAGTAAGCCACGGGAACATTGATCAAAATCAGTGAATAAATATGAAAGAGAAATAACCTTCTGATTTTACATAATTGTATGCAAAATAATTCCAAGGGTCATTCATATCAGTTTGTTTAAAATACATTTTAAACAAATACTCTCCTATGAGGAAAAACGGAGAGATTTGGATGGTTCAACCTGGAAAAGAGAAAGTTACAGAGGTACTTTTGAGCAGCATTCCCGTACATAAAGGGGACTGCAAGAGAGCTGAAGAGGGACATTTTACAAGAGCATGAAGTGATAAGACAAGGGGGAACGGCTTTAAATTGAAAGAGGGCAAGTTTAGATTAGATATTAGGAAGAAATTCTTTATTGTGCGGGTGGTTAGGCACTAGAAGAGGTTGCCCAGAGAAGTTGTGGATGCACAGTCCCTGGGAGTGTTTAAGGCTCTGACCAAGTCAGTCTACTGCAAGGTGTCCCTGCCCATGGCAGGGGGGTTGGAACCCAGTGATCTTTAAGGTCCCTTCTAACCTGAGCCATTCTCTGATTCTGTGAAATAGAGACAGGCCAAATAAGATTAAATAAGAGCTTGGCCCTGAAAAATAATTACTCCTGGTGAACTTTGAAGTCAAGGGCTTTTAGCTGCTTTCAACCCAACAGGAACAAGAATTTCCATCCTGGTATCTCAAATAAGTGATGCCAGATTATCTGAGGTCCTGTAAAAGATCCCAAACTTTGACATTTCATAAATTAGCAAGTCAGCTCTATAGATAGAAATCCCCTTCTGATCCAGCTGGATAACAAGTAATTTAATTTACTCCCTATCTGTTACCACCTGCTTCAGAAGATTGTCACCTGCCAAGTTTTACTGGGAGGGATCCCTGTTTTAGAGCTCCATGCAGGACACTGCAGCAGTTCTCAGCTTTGCCATGCCACTCTCCTCCTGACCTATCACTCACAGACATGAAGATGCATTCCTTCCCCATGTGGATTCAGCACCAAGTTTCTTCAGGGTGTTCCCAAGGAAGGAGCATTTGAAGCTCTGAGCTTGCTGCGTGCAGGAGGCAGCATTCATTACTTTTAACAGCTAAGCTCTTTTTTCCTAAAGAAGACAAGACAAAATGAGTCTCTGAGGACTTTTGCAGGAGCCCCATAGAATAAGGCCCTGGAGGGAAGAGGGAGCCCCACAAACCTGGTTAATATTCAAGGAGCACTTCCTCCAAGCTCAAGAGTTGTCCACCCCAATGAGTAGGAAGTCAGGCAAAAATGCCAGGAGACCTCTGTGGGTGAACAATGAGCACCTCCGAACTCAAACACAAAAAGGAAGCACAGAGAATGTGGAATGAAGGGCAGGTAACCTGTGAGGAATACAGAGACACTGTTCAAGTATGCAGGGATGAGGTCCTGAAAGCTAAAGCCCAGCAGGAACTGAAGCCAGTGAGAGATGTCAAAGACAACAAGAAGTGCTTTTGTGGGGGGCAAACGAAAGACTGGTAAAAATGTGAGCCCACTGCTCTCCCTTCCCTTCCTACTGTATCATCTCACTCCATTATTTTAGACTGGACACAGTAAACAGAACCAGCTCTGTACCCCTTACTGTACCTACCCTTCTCTGCTTTGTCTAATAGAGATCCTAGGATTTCCTTACATAATGTTTAAGGACTTCTGGAAAAGACAAAGACATATATGCAAAGGAAACAAGCAGGTGGGGTTTGTGTGGGGGTTGTTTGTTTGGGTTTTTTTTTTTTGGTCAATACCTGTGAGCTGGTTTGGCTTGCAAATTCCTAACTGAAGAGGCTCAGCAATGTAGCTGCAGAAAAATGGAAATGATCTTCTGTAATACTATCAGCAAATTACCTTTGTCTTTGGGGCCGATTTACCTTTTGTAACTCTAGATTCAGCCAGAAACACACACTAGTCTCTTACAAGCTTTCTCCTGCATCTCTCTGCACTTTACAATGCTGTGTTATGGCATTTAGATGTTTCACATAGTAGCATTTTACTGTCAGGAGAGAGTCTCTTCTGATATCCACAGGCAATCACCTTTTGTCACATCATTGCTTTTAGTTACATTTCCAACTGAAAATAAGCCTAGGAACTACAATGCCCTTCTCCCGAGGCTGTCAATTCAGCAAATAGCACTGATACAAATATTAAATATAAGTTGTGTGTGTATGTACGCACACATATGATCTATTATAATTTTTAAATACTAAATCCTGTGGCTTTTCACTACACAATACAAAAGGCTTTCAACCAGAGACACTCACAATCTAAACAGACAGAAAAAAACACAAGAGCTTAAACAAAGACTCTTATCTTACTCTGTGCTTTTACAAAACATTTAACCTTTTACTTAGATAGACTAGTGCCAGGGCCTCACAAAGAAAGTAATGTGTTCAGGAGGGAATGGAGAAAGGGCACTTCCCTTCTGCAAAAGGATTGAGAAGGAATTCCAAACATGAAGCTAAAAATCAAAATAAAATGGAAAAATGAGACAAAGTAGTAAGGCAGAATTTGTTCATTATGTGTTTCAGTGAACTTTCTCTAATTTCCTGTAATGTACCTCAACTGCAACAATGTTTATTTGCTAAATAGATAGTCCAAGCCTCTAATCTATGAACTTCCACAACTAAAATTTGCAAACTGCATGGCCCAAAATAAAATACATATTAACATGCTTAAATTGGAGATGAACCCATGGAAACCACTGCATCCACATTACATACATAGATCTCAAGCACGATCATTTATTTTAAACTGACCGTTTAGTTCTCACTGACTCAGAATTACCTAAGTGCCACCGAGGTACTGGCCTCTGGTAGCACGCACACATAAATCTGTTCAAGCACTGACAGGACTGTTAGCTGACGCCTCAGAAACCCAAAATATGGATCCTCAAGACGTGTATTTCCATATTTATCTCATCAAGCAGTTTGATCTCACTGGCAGATTCCAAGGACAACTCTTTTAAGAGTTGAGTTGTTGAAATACTCCTGCCAGGATAGGAAAGACCAAGGTAAACCAGTAATGCCCATGGCAAATTTAGCCTGACAACGCAGTAATCTCTTCTAAAATACCTTTGGCATTAATGCACCAAAAATTTCCCAGCATCCAACTGCATGCCCTGAATCACGATAACTGGGAGACTGAGATGACCCCGGACGCTACACGACACTTAGGCTGATATAAAAGCAAATGAATGTACTTGTTCCTTCACAGCACTTCATGCCAGCCTATGATTTACGCAGGCTGATCTGGCACACATTTACATTCCTGTAAGGGCTTTCTGTAGTCTTTAACTATATCACTTCACCTCCTCCCAGCTATAAAAAGAGAATGATGGTATTAATGTAACATTACAGAAGTACTGCCAGTTATGACAATTAATTAAAAAAAAATATTCCAAATAGAGAGTTGATTCTGCTTTATTGAGGTAGAGCTTTTTTTTTTAAACAAAAGTGTTATCTAAAGTGAGGAAGACCTGCTGCAAAAACTGCCAAGTATAAAGTTTAATAAAGAGAAACCAGTAGTTAAGAATTATTAAAAGATTTGATTTCTACACATGTACTCATATTATACAGAATGAGATCAGCTAGCTAAAGTTACCAATATTTACATACATCCTTAAAAGTTAGAAGCTCGTTAAAAACCTCTATCAGAAATGCTGAACAAGCTAATCATAATTTTATTTGTCTATCTCATTCCAGTGGCAGAAATCAAATACTCAAAAAATTTTTTTTGTTATCTTTTAAAACTCCTAAATACAATGATACAAAATGTTATTTTAAAATATCTGATAATTAACACTTGTAGTATACCAAACATCTGTTCCACAGCTTTTATTCCCTGCAGTCAAAATTCAAGCCTTTGCAATTTGCCTGGTGAAAAGGTAACATGATCCAGCATCTTTTTCTGTATTTAGAGCAAATCCAGATTTATAGGCTGTTTTTACCACAGCAGTAGGCAATATTCTAAAACAAGCTCTAAGAAAAAATAATTAAAAATGTGAAGCTTAACAGAAAATGAGACAAAGCCTAAAGCCAAAGAAAAACCCTGCTAAACTTATTTAATATTATTAAGATCTGTGATTTTTCTGGGAAAAGGAGAAGTGCATTAGATTACACCTATCTGGACACAGTTAAACACTTGATATGGTGCAATGCTGACATTTATGTTTATCTTACAGAAGTTAAGGAAGGGCTGGAAGAAAATTTTCGGTGATTTCCCTTGCAATCACTTTTTATTTAACATTTTAATTAATGATTCCAACACGATGAGTAGGGAGACGCCTTTGATACAAAATAAGAAATACAGCATACTGAAAGAAAATGGGAAAATTACAAAACCAGTATAAGATTTAGAATTATGGAGTGCAACATTGTAGCAAAATGTGGAATACGTAACGTTTTCTTAAGAAAGGATGTTCTTTAATTTTCGATCTTTGTATACTTTCAAGCCTAATCAACAAGAAGGGAGATTTAATCTGTGAAACAGAGAGCAGCCAACAAGCTCTAAGTGATGTCCAGGTGTGAGAAAGACAAATTACTTGTTGGTAGAATTGCCTTTAGGCTTTAGAGCCTGACAGGTTTCAGTGATCTCACACCTAGAGGGAGGTTAACAAAGTTGGGAAGAAGGATGTACCACTGACAGTGGACACAAAGAATGCAGAATTTATGGGCCATGAGGGTACTGGGCAGAACCCCCAAGATAAGGAAGAAACTAATAAACCCTACCCAGGAACTGTGCTGGATCAGCTCTGGCTGGGTAAAAGGTAATTCTGCAGGGGGAGATCCTGACCACCGACTCACTGACCCGAAAACCCATCAGCCCAAAGAAGAGAAACACTGAGCACGGGACTAATTAGGATGAGAAGAGAGAGAATCATTAACCAATAGAAGATAGAACACTAATTAAATGAGAACTATGTAAATTTTAGCCAATGAACACTAATTCCTGTTTGCTGACATGTAAAAATAGTAAAAGGTTTTGATAGTTGTTGTGCTTGATTTGTGGAATTCCACTGGGCACCCAGGCTCGCAGAACTCGGAAATAAAATAATCAATGTCTCTCTCGAGTGTGTAGTTATTGGCTTATATTGTAATTATTGTTGCACACCGGGAAACAAATCCGATTTTTGAGGACAACAACATCCTGCACTTATAAATGAAGACATTATCTCAGAAGCCCTGGTCAGAGGGATGTATTTGATGGGGGATATTTAAACCTGTCAAGATAATTACAAAGTGTCATGCGAAGGACACAAGTGGCAGAAACTAACTGTATATTTTATTATTTAATAAAAGCTTTCTAAACCGATGGTCTACACCAGCAGCAGGGCATTATTTGTGTTAATAATAAGATGTGTCTCGGAGCCCGATTTTTTAAAAAAGGGGGGGATGATATTTTAGGGATCCCCATTTTCCGCTACCACATCTGAGATTCAAGAAAAACCTGCAGAGCGTTCGAGAGTTGCCAAAAACAACCCATATTTTTATTTTTCAGCACTGCGCGGCGGCACCGTTCCGTTCTGAGGGAGGAGCGGGGCTGCGGCGGCGGGGCGGGGCCGCTCGGCTCTAAGATGGCGGCGCGGCCCTCACGTGGTGCGCGCTAAGGCGGGCGCGGGGCGGTGTCGGCGAGATGGCGGCGGCGGCGGACAGCGAGGGCGGGAGGAGCGACGGAGCGGAGGAAGACGAGGTGGAGGTTGGTGGATGCCGACACCGGGGCGCTCCCCAGCCCTGGGGACGGTCTGGGCCCCCCGCGGGGCGTGGCTCGCTCCCGCTCCTCCCCGCTGGCGGGGGGGGGGGGGGGGGGGGGCGGGGC